>JABVXU010000378.1:0-53165 GCA_013365365.1 Cruorifilaria tuberocauda
ATAAACATATTGTTCCATATATTTTTTATTACGAATGATTAGTAACTATGAAAATACTATATTAATAATAAAATAATAACAAATAAGATAGAAATAATTGTAAATATTATTCATATGCTATACATTTATCAAAATTATTTCGTTACTTAGTGTGTCTTCTGTGATAACTTTAATTATTGCTCAAATTATGACTATCTATTTATATTTATATTTTTTATTAATTTATATTTATAAGCTAAATCATTTTGATCGTATTACTGTATCCTATACTTCCTTTTTTACAGATATTTTTTGAGCATTTCAAAAAAAAATTTTTAGTTTAATCTGTAAAAATCAAATTTGATTTTCCAAATGATTATATTAACATCTTTTATTTCCTTCTATTTTATTCTTCCTTCTATTCCTTTTATTTCCTCCTGGTTTCTCAACTCTCTCGCTCTTCCCTCATCTTTATTCCATTTCATTTCATTTCATTTCATTTCGTTTCACTTCGCTTCATTTCAAATTCCTCTCCTCCTTCGTTCCACTCTCCAGTTTCTTTTCAAAAGGATGATGAAAAGAGAAAAAGACGAAGTGAATTTTATTTTCTACAAATTTTTCTTCTTACTCTAAAAATCTGCAAGTGTTTATTCATTCTTCTCAATGCTTTCTCTAATTTTAGTTTCTAACTAAAATTCCTCTAATTATTCAATGTTTCTTGGCTATTTCCTCTTTCTCTTTTCACAAATTTCACCATGGTAAGCTTTTCTGAGAAAAATTTTCAATATCAAGTGATAATATAAAGTATTTAAATGTTAAAGGACCAAATAATGTTGGATATTTTTTTCAGTAAATGCTAAATTTTTACGATAATTTAATTAACGTTAGCACTGCCATTGTTGTCATTGTCATTTTTGCTGTGATTATTATCTGTTGATATTATTTTATAGTTTTTGAAGTGATTTCTCAGCTTATCTGATACAGCAAAATGAATCGACCGTGCAATACAGAAGAAGGAAGTTCCTCGTCTGTCCCACACCTTTCCATTATTTTGACGGTACGATTATTAATGCAAGGAAAAGTAAGTTCCTTTTGAAAATTATTACTTTTAATTATTTAAATTAACATTTTTACGCTTATTTTCAATACATTTTATCTATATCAACAATTTAAAAGAATTTAGAAAATTATTATTATTTAACAAGCAGATTTATGAATCAAATTTAATTTGTCGAAGTAATAATCATATATTTTAAAATGTTATGATATTATTTCCAGTCCGTTTTTATCAGTTAAAAGTTGATGATAATTCTTTAAATTCTATTAAAAAATTAAAAATACAAATTAAGTTTGATGAAGACACTTATATTTTTTATTTTTTAAAATATCTAATTAAAATAGCATCCATTCTACGTGCATTATCAAACAATACGGATAGAAAGAAAAAACTGATATAGGGCAGTGATGATGCAGAACATTAACCAACATGATTATAATAATGATCACAGTGATAACGATGATGATGATGTGATAACAAACAAATGACAAAGTAAATTAGCGTTTTTCTTGCTATTCCCACGTTTGCCCTTGCTGTTAGCTGAAATTCGATGTTACAGTTAAGAGAGAGAGGGATGTGGAGGAAAATTCCTTACATAAAGCTATGAAAAATATCAAATTTCTAAATTCTAGTATTGCATTTATAACTTCCAATACTGAAAAAAGAAGAAACTTTTAAGAATGATATGAAAGACGAAAAAAACGAGAAAATTGTTTGACTGCCCAAATAATAATGATTGAATCATACCAACACCAAAATTCGATCATTTGAATGAATTTGTAATATGAAACAAAAAAACCAAAAATTTCTAAAGATATTGACAAATTGCCAGATTCTCTAAAAAAATGCTAATATTAGCAATAAAATAATAATTTCTGACGGTTTGATCGATTATATTAAGTTTATTCGTGATCAGTCTAGTGCAGACATCGGCCTATAAATATTTTGATACTGACATGATAACATGGAAATGAAGAACTGATAACGAATGACAAAGAAAGAAGGATCGAAGGAATGATTAATGAAAGGATGGAAAAACAAGGAGGAAAATAAAGCAAAAACGCAGCCGTTAGCAATTTGGCTTGCAAAAGTGTAAGCTAACGGATCAAAAGCTTTAAGTCTTTCAACATCTCTCATTCTTCATTCACAGTTTCATTGCGAAATATTGGCCAAACCAAGAAATAAGGATAGATGAAAGAAATGCTCATAATTTTTTGAAAGATTAACTCAAATGACTGCAATAATAATTATCTTATAAACGTTAAACAATTAAATGAAACATTATGTAGTATAGGACCGGAAATGAAAGGAAAAAGATGATAAAAATAATTAATGAAAGCTGCAAATAATTCAATAAAATTCCAAGTGCTGTATAATATTGTCATTTTCAAATGAAAGCATTAGAAATATCTAACAACACACTATTATTTGCTGTTATTCTTTTTTTGCATGAATGAAAAAAATTCATTCTTAAATTTTTTTGAATTTACAAAAGAACGGAAGGATCTATATGGTACAGTTTGTTTACAAATTAAGTTTGATAACAAACAGATATGACATTAATCATTTTTTGTTTGATTTATTAAGCTTTTTTTTGTTATTATTTTCTTGTTTCTAATGACTATTTATCATCTCAATTTACAGTAATTATAATATTTTATGATTTGTTACTATTGTTACCATTATTATTATGATCAATATTATTATTAGCTGATCACTTCAGGAAGTTGGTAGTATCATTGGTAAACGTGGTGATCATATTAAATTTATTCGTGATCAATCTGGTGCAAAAATTAACATATCGGATGGTTCATGTCCGGAACGTATTATTACAATCACAGGTAGCACCGGAACGATTAATAAAGCATTTGGCATGATTTGTGTTAAATTGCAACAGGTTACTTTTATGAAATATTGATAAGTTTAATTGCTACTATTTCAAGAAATATTTTTGGCGAAATAATAAGAAAATTTTTCAAAATCAATGTTGTAGTGATTTAAATTTTAATGAAATATTTATAGGCATGAAAATTATTCAATCTATCCTGTTGAATGCACTTTTTTGTAGGATTTACGTGCTTTTCCGAATAGCATTCCAAAGCCTCCGATCACAATGCGTTTGATTGTGCCTGCAACTCAGTGTGGCTGTATTATCGGTAAAGGTGGCTCAAAAATCAAGGAGATTCGAGAGGTAATAAATTTCAACAAAGAAACTGACATAATTTTTTTTCAAATTTATTAACATAATTTGACATTACTTCGTTTTCTTACTTTTTTTGGGAAGAAAAACAAAGGAAAATGATAAAGAGCTATGTATTGAAAGTTTTGTTATTCTAATAATCCTTTCGGTATTAAAATAATAAAACGAATTGAAATATATAATTAAATACTAAAATTTTATTTTAATTTCAATTTTTTCAAATGTAATAACAATCAGACCATTCGATAATTTATTTTAATTCATCTGTTGATCGAGTTAATGCAAGAAATTAAGTTTTTTGAAGTAAAAATTTATCGCAATATAATAATTATAACATCGAAAATTCAAAATTTAACTTTCTTAAATTCAAATTTGTTTAACTGTTTATAATCGATTTTCTTCTTCCAGGCGACTGGTGCATCGATACAAGTAGCAAGCGAAATGCTTCCAAGCTCAACCGAACGTGCCGTCACAATTTCCGGAAGTGCTGATTCTATTATCGATTGCATGCGACATATATGTCAAATTTTGTTAGAAGTTGGAAACTTAATTTAATTCTTTTTCCAAATCAAATAAAGAATTTTTTTAATTTCATAGAAAATGACATATATTTTAACATCACAATGTTCCAAAGACAAAGAAAATTCCTTTTACTTTTATTTTTTCGCAAGCATGCATTTATGCGATATCAATGTTAAACTAACCATGAAATAAATATTTTCCATCTATTCAAATAAATTCAATCAACCATTTTTTGTTATTATTTTATCAATTTTCTCTTTCAGTTTTCTGAATATAAAAAAAGAAAAAGGAAGAAGCTAATGTTGCAAGTGATCCACTTTGAAAAATGGAAAATTAGAAGGAAAATGATTTGATTAATAGGGGATGGTTAAGGTTAAGCTTTTGTAACACATTCAAAGTAGAGCTTTTGTGCTGGTAGCTAATGCAGTAATAAATATTTTGTGAAAAATTGCTTACTTTTTCCCAGGCACCAGCAAAAGGAAATACATTACCTTACCGTCCCAAGCCGATCTTTAATCCGACCTTATTAGCCAGCTCAGCGGCAGTTGCAGCAGCTTCACTATTACAACAACAACAACAACAACAACAACAACAACAACAACAACAACAACAACAACAACAACAACAACAACAACAACAACAACAACAACAACAACAACAACAACAACAACAACAGCAACAACAACAACAACAACAACAACAACAACAACAACAACAGCAACAGCAACAGCAACCTTATCCGATATTAATTAACCCTCTGGATGTTAGTCTCTTCTATATTATTTTTATTTTTTTCAAATTTTTAACAATTTTCTCCCGCAAAAGTTTCTTGACATTGTACTCGTTATGGCTTTTATTATCTTTTTGTTTCATTCATTCAATTAAAGAACTCAATTTTTTGAATAAAAACAAATACTATCTTTTTTTCTTTTCTGTTAGTTCCAAAATATTTATTTAAAAAATCATAATAATTTTTATTTTTTAAATCATTCATACATCACATATGAATTATATCGTCTGTTGTGATAAATGTCTGCTTATAATCATTGTTTAATTAATTATTTACAGATTGTAACAACTGTCTCCTATGGGCACTCATTTCATTTGTTCTTTTTCTTACTTGTCTGTTTGCTTATTTATTTTGAAAATAATTTTTCAAACAAAGAATAAAAGAAAGAAAGAAATAAAAATAAATTTACTTTCACTCAAATTTCTTCCTTTTTTGCATGCTGCTTTGAAATTTGACCCTACCGTATCTTTCAAATCACTCAATATCTCATATGAAGTAATGCTATCATTCATATTTTCTTGTGTTCTTTTGTTTTATTCTGTCTTCATGTCTTAAAAATTAGAAAATTTCCGCATATGCTATCAATCAGTTAAATATCCCAGTTGTTCGACAAAAAGCACTTCCTAAATTTAACATCAGTTAGTTGAAAAATAGTTCAAATTTTTTTCCTCCGTAATTACAAGAATCACAATCATGTCCATTTTCATTCAGTTTTTTATCTTTCGAAATCTTTTTCATTCATGCATAAAAATATTTAAAGTTTAAAATCCTAACATAAAAAAGTGTTATAAATCTGAAATTGCTAAATAACAAAACTCTTTCAATTATTTGAAATCAAACAAACATATAGTAAGCCGATGAATTTCAATAAATTTGCAAACAGGCTCCTCTTGACAAATAGAAAAACATCTTTAATGAAAGTAAAATCGACCAGCAGACACATTTAATGATTTACACGTGAAAGAAATACAGTACGGTAAACAGCTCAAATATGTGGGCATACAAATAGGATGAATATTCAATTAAACACATTCATTAAACAAGTTTAGATATAATATAAGATTCAATTTTGAAATCAAAAAAAGAAAAAGGGACAAAATTGTCATTTGTATTTACAATGAAGTACTTATTTCTAACAATATATTGTGGGAAAATAATTAATGTAAAAGAAAAATCCTTGGCTGGAGCATAAATTCTAAAATAAATTGAAAATTGGAAAATTTAATCACGGAAGTACTAATAGAATTTGTTCGCATACTTCTCATCTCTTCCCTTCTCCTTCCTATCACTCATTCCTTTTCCAAATTTTTCATTCAAAAATTGCCCTACAATGTTATTGCATAACTTCATAAACACACATGAATACATAATAATTACATATATAATTAAATGAAGAATCATCAATTTATTTTATGCGATAAATTAAAGGAATGGAAGGTTGAATGTAGCAAAATTTGTTTCCTTTTTCTTTCCGAATTGAATTATTTTTTATTTCGTCAACAGTCTGTCTCTTTTCATGGATTTGTGTGATATCACTAATGAAAAAAGCGATAAGTTAGATGAGAACAGGGAGAATATACTGCTACTTTTTGATAAATTTAAAAATAAAGTTAATTAACGGAAGATCAAATTGATTAATATCGCTTGATGCTGATATAAATTGTAACGATTAAATTTCATTCAAACGAATGTTTTTTTTGTCTATCACTTTTTCTTTTCTTCGATATTTCCAGATGAAACCATAAATTCTTAATGAAGTAATCACTCTTTATCGTTTCATATGATTTCATAAAATCATTAAAATTATTGAAATTAAATTTGCATAATGGTAAAGGAAGAAAAAGAAATTGGAATGTGTGTTATATATTTCAGCTGGTTAGAGTAACTTCCCCATATGTCGCAACTGCCCAATTACTGCCAACTATAGCTGCATTGAACCCTTACACAGGTACTGCTACTCTTATCACTATTACATTTACTCTTATCACCACTACTTTTACTTCTACTCTTATCACCACTACTAATATCATGTTTCATTTATTCGTTTTTACTTTATTTTTGAAGTCAAACTTTTTTATTTCCTTTCTCTTTTTATTGCATGCCTTCTAAAATTTTTAACTAAAAAAAGGAAGAAAGGAGAACATTGCGAAAATTGCGAAAAAAAGATCAATGAATAAATGTTATTTATCTTACTAATTCTTTTTAATCAAATTTCATAAAGTTTCTTCTCTTCACTCATTTGAGTTTGGAATGAGAAATTAAAAAATTTCAAAATTTTACAGAGCGTAATTTCTTCTTGCTTTCACTAACCTTATATCATTTGAGAAAAAATTCAGAACTTGCATGACTGTTTTTACTTCTATTCTTGTCTTTTCTCGAGAATTTTGCAAATTTGGAAGCTTTGTGAGTAATTTCATATTATTTATTAATAATGTTTTAAAAATTAATTTTGGGGCAGATTCTTGCTTTTAAGACCTAAAATTAGGCCAAGAAAAAACGAAACACAGAGTTTGTGTTTCTTTTTTGTAGGACAAATTCTACTAAACTCTCTCATCACTATTTTTCGAGTAATTTATGCATAATCTGCAGTGTTTGGCAGTGCTTTAATGACATCTGTACCGGTAAAAACCGATAGAACCGAACAACAGCAACAAGCGATAAATGCTGTAACACCATGGGTAACTGTTCCGGGTTATAATGAAAAGCAAGTTGATTTTGCTCAAATGCTGATGAATTCGCAATATGCTGCTATGGGCTTGGGAGGAAAGTAAGTTTTTGAAATTTTTGAATGATATTAGTAATAATGATGATAGTAGTAACAGTAAGAATTAGTAATAACAGTAATCTTAATAACAATATTAAATAATTAAAGGAAATAATTGGTGGTAATAATAATAATAACAATAATGGTGAAAACATATTATAAATAATGAATAGTTGGATTAGTATAGTTGAATGGATAAGATGCTAATTCCATTGTGTCACTGCGAAGCTGAAAGAGTAATTGAAAAGCTTACTAACATTGGAAATACAAGAGAGGGATGAGGTTTTGTTTAGTTCAAAACATCTTTTGCTCCAAATGACACATTAATTTTCTTTAGTCAAATTCGCATTGATGTGACATTTCACAGGTATAGAAATATCTAATTTTTGAATATCTGATGACCGTCTAATACGACCTATCATTATTCTGTCACTGTGATAGAGGAGGTATTAAGTAGCTGTTGGAAATATATAGAATTGAAAGTCAAGGACTGAAGGGTCAAAAAGAGGAAGATATGAAAGATAAAAGATGGTGATAAGTGGATTTTCTTCCCTCTATAATTAATTCACCGGTGTATTGAAGTGCACGGGGGAATCATCAGCTCAATTTCCCCATTCATTATTTTGGTAAAATGTTTTCTGTACCAAAACAAATTTCATAAACTGTGATCAATGCTTAATCAATATTAAATTATCTAACATTTGATCTATTTTATTTTCAGCATATTCTCAAGGCATACAAAAGCTCTGCTTAAAACAGCCAAGCAGGATCATACAGCTAGTCCTGCACGTATTTCACCGATATTATTACATCAAAATACCCGACGATTCACTCCATATTAGTTTAATTTCTTCATTATATATGTTTGGTAGAGCTGATAACAATTTGTTGCTTATGAGCTTTTGATCAAACGAAATCTAAAATTTCACCAAATCCGATGCTTGATTGAAAATGATATTTAGGAGTACAAAATTCTGCTTTTCCCGTTTACCATTTCACTGCTTAACTAGATCATCTAAGCCTAAGGCGCAAAGCAGTTCATCTAATAAAAGCAATAGTTAGGACGGTAATGAAAAGATTCAATTCAATTCAATAAGGAAAGCAATAGCTTTCAATCATCCGTTACATTATATACATCGCTTTTAGAACTGATGTGAATAAAAACATAAGAGATCCTTGAGATGGGACAAATACATATGTATTATTGTCGGCAATTCCTATTGATTAAATGTAAAGCAGATAAATGAATTCCTTTCGAGAAGCGACTGGAATATTTGTACTACAATTACTATGGTAAATATGATAGCGAATCAAAATCTTATAATCTTCTTCATCAATTGTTTTAAAAAAATTTTTTAAATCTACTTTTATCTATCACATCAGTTTGAGCGGATATCCTGAATTTTCTTCTTAAAATTTCAATAAAAATGCAGAATAAGGAAAAAAAAATCATTTATTGACTTTGCTTTATATGCCACTTGATGTTATTGAAGAACAACATCTTTTTTCCCAAAAAGTCATGAGAGAGAGGGAAAATGTAATTTATTAAAGTGATAACTTCAAAAATGAACATTATATTGTCAATTTTCCTTTTTACAAACAAGTCCCAATTTTCATCTTCGAAGCCATCAATGCTTTAAAAGTAACCCAGAAGAAAACGTTTTTGATAGCTCTTGCATCGGGTATTCAAAAGTTTTGGCTTTGAGAAATCTTAAAATTTATCTAGTAACAAAAACAGCAAATTTGGGACGCTATTTTCATAAATAAACTATACTTCTAGCGTTTTAGACGATATTTTCTTTGGATGGAAGAATTCAATTCTAAAACTTTACTAGAGAAAATCAAGGCTGAAAGATACCGTAAGAATTTTGAAAAAAAAAGAACTAGAAATTTCAACAATACATACAGAAAGCTCACTATACAAGTAACGAATTGCTGTGAGTACGACAATCAATTTTACCATTATCAGCTGTTATTCCAAATGTTTCTAACCATTCGCATAACTTCGACTCTTCCAGACCCAACCTCGTTGCTAATATTGTTACGCTTATTGTAGGACGAAATCTGCAAATTGAACATGAATATGAAATTATTTTTAAACTTCAAGGATCCTAAATAAGTTCCATGGATAAATTAAAGTTTCTCGATGTCCCTATATTCAAAAAACGAAACAATGCTGTCCATTTCTATACGTAAAATAAAACAACATAAAGGGAAAGACCCGTAAAATTTATGACAAAGATAATATAACAGACAATATTTTCTGAATCTTAACAAAAACGTATTATTGCTTTTCTGATGTCAGAATCATGTAAAAAATGATGTTTTCTAAAATCAAATTTGTCTGTAAATCCACAAAATGTTCACTGATAGGATAAATTCAACCTACGATTTCAAGCAAGCATTTAACGCAGCCTTCCGTTCTCGCTCCAAAAAGAGGTCCATTACGTATGATGCCATCTTTGGAGCTTCCTGATATAGTCGGAAAAGCTTCACATGATTTCCAAGAGCCCAAGCTTCACGGGTTTTCAGTGAAAACATAAGACATGGGTCCTTCCGTGCTTTTTCATCTAATTCACTGAGTAGGGTAGTTTGATCTGAAATAAAAAAATAAACAAATCAATGAATGCAGGATTTTAACTGAAAGTTCCATTCGTATTGAACTTGGCCTATTCATCCAAATAACATTTTTACGCGTCTTCTTCTGCGAGCAACTTACCCACTATCTAAAGATAGATCATATCGCACATTAAAGACTTTTTTCCCCAAAAAAATTATACCTATAGTATTAGCAACTGATATATAATAAAGTAATCGATAAGAGGTAAATTCATGGCGATTTGGAGAATCAGGTAATTCTTTGTATAGTAATTTTAATTGGCTTTGACACTGGTTAAATTCTTCACGATCACCCTGCTCCAGTGCAATCCGTGCATTTGTCTCGTACACATTCACGGTAAAATCGGTTCTTATGCACTGGATCTAAAGATTTGCTATAGAGTAATGATGCTCTCAATGTTTGAAATTCATCTAAATGGTCTGTTTACGAAATGATATAGTTTGAAATTTCTAACCCAAAATACACATAATAGCTGAATTTTGAAAGAAGCTAAAATGATTTTTTCCGAAAAGTAAAAAATGCACATTTTATATGATATCTTTATTACTTAAATCAATAGAAAGTACCGAAAATTTCAAATTATTAGAAAGTACAGCAGAAAAGCAATAAGGATAAGCTATTTCAGCGCGAAAAATTGCAGACTTCCTACATACTCACTAATATCTACGGTCTCGACATATTTGCTGCTTGAATAAAAAGTTACAGAGATTACCATTAAATCTTGACGAATACTCCTCAATTGATCATTTGCATATGTATAATCTCGATTAGTTGCATATTTTTGTTGTACCAATTTCAGTGCTTTCTCAAGTATTTTCAATGGTCTTACCGTGCTCAGTTCTGGAGCCTGGAAGAGAACTTAAAATTGAAGAAACTGTCTAAAAAATAATTGAACATATAAGATGAAGGTGCTTAATATTTATCAAGCGTACGTATATGTATGTGGAATAAACAACACCTGTTTATCTTAAATCTTTCGAACTGCAACTTAGAAAAAAAACAATGAAAACTAACTGAAGTGAGGCGAAAATAAGACTTTTCGATATCCATACATGTTCCAACAATGTTATCACTAGTCCCCTGTTCTGCCTCTCGATCAATGTACCAATCAAGACGACGTCGCATCTCCATAAATTTTGCTCGCCGTACTTCATCATCCCGAGCAAAACGTTTAGCACGTTCTTCACGCTGCGCGTTACTTCGTTCATCAGCGATCCATCGTCCAGATTTCCCATTATTTTTCTTTTGCTTTTTTTTCTTTTTCTGCGCAGCAGTTTGTTTGAACTAAAGTTATTTGATTGAAAATAAAAAAAAATTCATATTGCTTTTACCATATAAAATTATTGCATTTGTTTTCTATGTTCGTTTTATTTCCTGCTTCCTAATTTATTTTCAGTTTAAAATTTCATTTCATTAAATTTAATTCTACAAAAAATTTTTTCCTGCTCTGAAAGATATATATTGAATTTATTTATTCATAAAAACCTTTTATTGATTATTATAAGAACCTTTTTGTTCCGAAAATAAAACATACTCTTGACTGTTCATCAATTGAATTATCTTCATCAGATGGAGGACGAACACGAGGGCTAAATGGTATTCGTCTTTTAGATTGTTCGCGAAACTGAGGGGATCGTGAATTCCTTCGATGACTCATCTCATGTTTCGATTTTTTGGATGATCGTTTTTCCATTTCTGCCGTTGTATTTAAACCTTTTTTCAACTGACTAGCCGGAGTCCAGCCCATTTTAAATTCGAAATTCACTTCGGAAGGCAGTGGTTCCTAAACGAAGTAACTAAATGCAAGATGAATCAAAAAAAAACTTGAACGTCATTAATAAAATATGCTGCCTACAATTTACAATAATTGCTGGCCAACTATGAGCAAAAAGTAAAAAAAAATAAGCAATCTAACAGCCAAGCACCTATTGACTGAATAAATTAATCATTAAATCATTCAATTGGACACGTTTGCGGTAGATACTGCATTTTAAATGCTGATCTAACAGCCACGGAATTTTGTTCAATTCTCAGCAGTACTCCTAGATATTATCTTTAATACTAAAGTTCTGTTAATCGCTTCTTTCAAAGTTAATATTTATTTAAAGATTTAAAGCATATGTTAACTTCAAAGAAAGCGATTAATAGTAAAAAGCTTTAAACTCACACGATCCCAATCAACTGCTTTGTAAGCACCGGACATTAACAGAGGATTTAATTTTTGTCTGAAATATTCCTCTAACTTATCACGATCTTCCTTTTTTTCCACTGCCATATATGAACGTTCTACATACCTTCTAAAACATGATATTCAAGTTTTCCTCTGAATAAATGTATATCAACTAGGTATCGACATCCCTCATATACTTCACATTACAAATGATTGATAAAATCTTTTGACTTCCCCAACAAAAAGTGATTTTTCTTGGAAGATTTGTATTTTCAAATTGGATGACTTATCTCGATGCTATTAATAGTTTCAATTAAAAAAGGAGAATTAAATAATTTGTATTTAATAAGTCACTAGCATAAGCAAAATAACAAAAAAAAACTTACTTAACAGGATCTGGTATGCTTGGTGATTCCAATCCAAATGATTGAGTATTCTCGTGGAAAGCTGGTGCAGTATTAAGTCCTCGAGATCGATTAATTGAAAAACGTATAGGATGCTGTGCTGCACTGTTATTTCGATCATATTCTCCTCCTGGTCCTGATAGTGATGTTGATCTATTTCCATTAAATCCAAACTGTCGTGGTCTAGAAGCAACGTTTGACGATGCCCATGGGCTCATGAAATCTGGATGATAACCGCTATTTGAAGATGACAGATGAGTCCCTGATGGAGTAAAACCATAATGTACTCCTACATAAGCCGAATTTTCCTGCATCATACCATAGGTTTGGGGAGGTGGTGGTGGTGGCAGCGATGAAGATAGTGATGATGATGATGATGGTGGCGGTGGTGGTGGTGGTGGTGGTGGCAAACGAGGTAAAAATGGTGGTATTCCAAGACCATGCTGTTCCATCCATGGATAATAATGCAATGCTTGAGACCGTATATCAGGTTGAGGTTGAGAATGATATGATGTCATGGATGAAATGTTCGAAGAGATGGAAGTAGCTGAAACGTTAACCTTTTTCAAGGCTTCTTGTGCTTTTTCCCAAGCTGCTGTTTGATCATCTCGTGGTGTCGGCACCTCGACGTTAGTATTTTGAGGTGGCATTGGTATACCAGCAATACAACTGTTATCTGATTCAGGTATCCAAGTATATCTGAAATAAGTCAATCAAATCCTATCGTAATATTATACCCTTATCATATATATATATATATACTTTCATGTGATTCAAAAATCTCTTCAATATACTTATTTTTAGAAGAAAGATCAAAAACCTCTAATAGTTCAATATGTTTTTGCAAAGTCAGCAACATTTAGTCTAGTCTATATGCAATTGCTACCAAGTAGATTAACCTTATACGAACTTATGTTAACTATGTTATTATAGGTACTAAACTTTTGTGATAGGTTAGTATGATAGATACTAAAGTCTTCAAAAATCAATGCTATGTGATGAAATCCCAATACCAGTTAGGAAATTATTCCAGAAACAGTAAAAAAGGAAACAAATATGCTTTGTTATCATTCTCAGACAACTTGAAATAACCAAAGATCCTATGGAACTACAATCTATTTCGAGATCTTGAACATATCAAGCACAAGCAGTAAGTGTTCCAAATTAAGCGAAAATAGAAAGTGCAGAGAAATTGCAGTGAAATTCCATATTTATCATTTATCACTAATTATCTTACTTTTCTTATCGTTTATCTTGTTGTATATATTACTTCAAATTCCATTACTTCAAAATTCGAAAATTCCATTTTTGCTAGAAATTTCGATAAAATATATGAGTATTAATCCAGAAAAAGATAAAAAGAAACTGAAAGTTGAAAAAAAATTTATATGAGAGGAAAAAGTAGAAATTGAGCGACTTACCTTCTGGAAGAATTGTTGCCTGACGTTGATGATTTCGCTGGTAATGATGTCATTGGAAGGATCAATTTGTTAAGTTAATAGTCTGACTGTCCTACCTATTTGGGTAAAGTTCTATCTTTGAACTTTGTCTTTAAACTTACCACGGAAATTCGCCTGAAGCAAACCCACTCCCCTTCTTGCAATTAACAGCTAGGAATCATCCTCTAACAATGACAGTTCAATACGCCCGATTTAACGGGCCACATTTGAACAATTCTATTGGTGGTGTTTGATATGGTTATCTTTCAGAATAGCAACTTTAAGAGAATATTAGAAGGGGAAAGAGTGCATTCTACGGAGTATTCCAGAGAATAATAATATAAGAATATATGTTTCGCAGAGTTTGCGAGAGTGTGTTAGATATTCGTTGCCGATAATTGTTGGAGTAATAAAGAGTCTTTGCATCATTTATTGAAGTTGCAGTTAAGCATTTCTGCTTTTGATTATTCTCTCAGCTTGATTAAATGAAGTTTAATAGTCATGTAATTATTGTTTATCATTGACTTCCTTAGTAGCTATTTTTGGAAGAAATGAAATATATTAGAAAATATCACGGTAACTATTTGCACACTCTGCTTCTAAAAATTTCAAATATCCTCTTTTTTCCGTGCTTCTTCCTTCCGCCATCTTTTGTCATTTTCTAATTTTTTAGGATGCCTTATGCTAATCAACCTCACGTTACAATCATTGGGTTAAATGATGAAATCGTGAGATTCGTTTTAGAGGACACTGATTTAAGTGTTGCCAATTCGTTACGACGAATTTTTATGGCTGAAGTGCCAACAATGGGTAAGTTTCAGTTATTTCAGAATACTCTAGAGAATGAAAATCTCTTCTAATACGTATCAATCGGTTTCATCATAAGGCTTAATTATAGATCGCTGGTATGGTTTTGATACATCTGTTGATCAAGAGAGTATTAAGAACTTTTTACTTTTTCACTTAGTATTCATCGTAATAAATTATTCATGATTATCAGCAGTTTAGTCGGTAGTGACTGATTCAGTAGAACAGCGTGAAAAAAAATCTACAAGAAAGGTGTTAAAAAAACGACATACATTGAAGAGGGTAGATTTCGTAACAAATAAATTATTTTGCAAATAACAGAAATCTAACCACACTTTTGATAATCCCTTCAACCTTTGTTATTTTTCTCATGTTTTTTATAATGCAGTTGATCTATGTTTTATTTTCTGCTAAAGTTTAATTGATTGTATTACTTACAGCAATTGACTGGGTACAAATTGAATCAAACACGAGTGTCTTGCACGATGAATTCATTTCCCATCGCCTGGGTTTAATACCATTAACGTCAGATTCGGTTGTAGATCAGATGCAGTTTTCTCGAGTTTGTGCTCTTATTCGTGAATTCACTACATGAGAGCTGACATATCTTTTGAGCAAGTTCGAATAACGCTATAAAATGTTAACAGTGGATAAGTTTAGATCGTTTGCATACTTTTGAATATTTCCTGCTGTTGTTTAGTCCACTTCGTTTCCAGGATTGTCAATGTACAGAATTTTGTCAGTTTTGTGCTGTAGAAATGCGACTTCGAGTACGTTGTGATGACGAGGGAATAAGGGCAGTAACAACAGCTGATCTTGAAACCAGCAATCCAGATGTAGCTCCCGCATGTGGTGTTCATATACGTAACCGTAATGCTGAAGAAAGTGTCAGTGATGATATTCTCATCGTCAAGTTGAGGAAAGGCCAAGATATTGATATTAAATGCATCGCTAAGAAGGTAAGTATTCAATTACTGCGAAATTCGGTTAATATTAATTGTAACCTCTCATATTTTTGAGAAATGTTCTAGTATTTCTGAGAGGAATTTTTTTTAATTAATGTTAATCGGAACGCAAGTCATTTAAAAAAAAGGACTACTTCATTAAAAAATTACTATTCGTAAATTTAATTTATCCGTTATGGAATGACATTTGGTATTAATTTAACAGCTTACAATCCTTCTGTTCTTAAAGGGATTTGGCAAAGAACACGCCAAATGGAATCCGACGTGTTGCGTAGCATTTGAGTATGATCCAGATAATGCTCTGAGGCATACTGTTTTGGCGAAACCAGAGGAATGGCCAAAAAGTGAGTACTCTCAACTGGAAGATGATGAATATGAAGCAGCTTTCGATCCGATGGCTAAACCGAGCAAATTCTGGTTTACAGTTGAATCTACTGGAGCTTTAAAAGTAGAATTCTTTGTCAGGATTTCTTTTTTTTTCTAAAATTCAGTAGAAAGTTCAGAATAAGTAAGATTTTTAGCTTCAAGCAATGTCTCAAAAATTCCGTTAATTTATCAGCCATAGATTTTAGTGTAGATAACATCTTGAGTTCTTCCTGTGTTCCTTTCAGCCGAATAATAAATTAAATGTTGATGTTTCAGGCAGAAAACATCATTTTAAGTGGCATTTCTGTTTTGAAAAAGAAATTGGCCGATTTACAAAATCAACTGCAAAGGGAATTATTACAGCAAGGACATGTTTATCACTGACTGTTCGCACTAATCGATGCTTTTTTTTAAGAAAAATTTTGTCAAAGTTTTCCACACAAGTCAAGATCTCGGTGCAGAAATGTTAATAGGTTAGACTCTCTGATAGATTTGCGAATTTGTTTTCGTTTTATGTTTTTATTAAATATTTATATAAAATTTATGATTTCAGTAGTAAAGAAATTTTTAATTTTGATTTTTTGTAATGTGCTTTTGTTTTTATACTGGATGCAGAAAAGTAATTATTGGTTCATATTCAGATTCATTCGTTATTTTTTATAGAAGAGAAAAAAGTGATCCTGGACAATAACATATATAGTAATGTTTGTTGTTTTTTTCTTACCCTGGTTAAATTTCAAAGTACTGTTTATTAAAATATATGAAAGTTTTGAGGCTGAAATAGGATATCTGACTATCATAGTCCTTTTTAATGTAAAGATGAATATTTATTGAAATTAAAAGGAAATGATAGCTTTCTAGAGATGAAGATTACTGTTCTCTTGTCAACATCAGCGTTGTAGTAGTGAAAGTATCTGTTCTTATGCAGTGTATTTTTTTATTTCCGTCTTTTCTTCTTTGAAATGATATTTGATTTTTTTCTTCTTTTCCAAGGACGTGGAACAGTGAAAAGTTGGGCGAAAGAAACAAAGCAATAATTATAACACTGCAGTGTCAAATTTCCCTTTTTTATTTTCCCTATTTCCATACACAATGCTATAAATTGTATATCGTTTCCATCATCTCTGTTGCAAGTTTTTGTCATTTTCTTAATTGTTTTTTATCCATGGTTCTTGTATATCCTCCTTTTGAAAAAAAATTTATCTTGAAACTAGTTTTGGCTCTTTATCATATAACAACGTCATCCAAAATTGTAATTTTTTTTGAATTCATTAACAAGAAAACTATTCGCATGGGAAAACGAAAGAGGGAAAAAACGAAGAATGATATTTCCATACAAGAGTAGGATAGAAAGGAGATAAGAGTGCAAAACAAGATGGAAATAGGGTAAAATTGGGGATTTTATCGTATCAAGAGTTATCATCATAATCTTTCTCTTGTCATTACTTGAATTTTTAAATAAAAATGATTCTCTTTTGATAAATCTGTATAAGGTGATGATTTCTTTTACAAATAAGAAATTTTCAAAGTTTTCTTCAAATTTCGGGACATGGAGTTATTTTTAGACATGATGTTTGCCATACAATGATTTTCAATCTTTAAAGTTTTACCGTTTTTTATATTATAAAAATAGTATCCATAAGGCATGAATTAAATCACTCTATTTTCGGAATTAATAGTAGGATTTGATTATGAGAAGAGATGTTCATATTAGTCTTCAAGCATCTTCATCTAACTAAAGTTTTTTTTAATGTCAAAAATCAAGGGAAATTAATGAATATCTAGAAAGATCAAAATTTTCAACTTGGATTACTATTGTCCTATGACCTTCTGTTATCATACCTTTTCCTCTATTTTTCCGTATTTTTGGTCATTGCAAGAAACAGAAGATAGAAAAGACGAAAAAAAAAATAAATCTTACAAAACTTAACCCCAAAATGAATTCTCTTTAAGGTCAACCAATCACAATACTTTGACTACCTATCTTCTTTCCTTTTCATCCACCTCTTCTCTTCGGTCATCCTAATACTATTTACCTTTCTTTTATTACCACAGACAATCATTTTGGATATTTGTCCTTTCATTTGACCCCAAATAATAAATTCGTTAATAGGAGCGATGAAATTCTATACAACCTTGACAATATTACATGCGATAATTATTCATAGAAGTAAGGAATGGGAGGTTTTCCTTTCTAAAGCAAAATTTTGTCATAAATAAAGCTATCAAATTACTTAATTTTTATCAGAATTATAAAAAATTATTAAAAAATCAAATGCAGTAGTTGATATTGTTGTTTTCTTGTTTCAATCAAATTTGTAACAGTTGCAAAATGATAGAATCAAACTGTTTTGCGAAAAGAAAGCTGTCCAACAATAATCCATTTCAATATTTCTAACCAAGAAATGTTTATAATGATGGTAAGTGAATGATATTAGTGACAGAGATAATACTATTAAATAATAACAATAATAACAATGCAGATAGGGTATGCAGTATAAGTTACTCCGGAAAGTTGAAATCGATTCAAGAAATCATTATGATTTGTTATCTAATTCAGATGATAAAATATCTAAGAATGTTGAGAATTTTGCTGCCATACGATTGTAGAAAGTGAAAATTTTAATTAAATCTTTACAATCATAGGACTAATTGAAGATAAATATAGAATGGAAAGTGTGTTACATTATTATTAATATTATGATCATTATTCCTAATATTTCCATAATTTAATTTTAATTAAATAATCAACAGATTAGATTTTATCATATGGTTACCTCACCTTTAGAACACTTTAAATAGCATTCATCTTGCTTCTATTCGTACAAACTGTGAATATTCACGAATTAATTACAGCCAATATTTTTCGTGCTTTATCCGAAAAAATCTTCAGTCATCTTTCTGTTTGTCATTAATATCATCCTAATTAACAATAACTTCCCCAATTACTTTGCTTCATAGTCCATCAACATTCCAAGAGGAATTTTATTGATATTACAGTCCAGTTCTTTTCATTATTATTCCATAGCTAAAGTAAAATGAACAAATGTAAATTCGGTTAATCGCTCGCAATAATCCTGTTATAATTAATTCTTACGTCATATATTATTGTAAGGAAGCTATATTTTTTACAACAGTTAATTACACTTTCTTCCTGACCAGATACATTTATCATTATTGTGTATGATAATCAAGATTCAATTATTTCATATCGCATTTTAATGTTTAAATTACAATTTTATATCTATTTTCACGTCTAAAATTATATTTTTGTTACTTTAATAATTTAACTTCAATTTTTTTCTTTTTTAAAAAGTTTATTGTGCAGGAAAATAAGAAATGGATGGATTTACATTTATTTACAAATTATGATTAATTTGCTGAATCTGAAATCTTCTTCTGATGAATTAAATCTAAATGAATAGGAAGTTTCGAAAAACATATCACATTGATATTTTGAAGAGAATCAATACTTTTTTCCTACAAGTTGTCTTTCAGGAGAAATTTTTACAAAATACCTGATGATCTCTTAGTCATTATTCATTCCTTTAATGAAGTGAATAAAATAGGCAGTTTGATATGTCAATTAAATTGAAATAATGAATAGAACAGTTGATATTTTTCAATTTTCTTCATTCGAGACTATCATCAACATTTCTAAGCCAATGATAGTTATATCGACGAAAATCTCCTCAATGAATACAAACCTAACAATTGTGTCTTCTCCACAAATTATGTGTAATTTTTCTATGTTATTCAATTTAAATTATCATTTCATTTTCTCTTTTTCATTTTAAAACTGGAAAAATGTTGAGCAGACAATGAGCGAGAGAAAGGGAAATAGGTTGATTAGTTACATATGAATTTTTATACATTAATTAATTATTAGTTAAATTTAATTATGGTAAAAGAGAAAGAGAGAAAGACAGAGAGAATGGTGAAAACAGTAAGTTTGAAGTTTACAATCGCCAAATTACTTCTATTAAAATTGCTAATTCTGCTTTTTCACTGTTCATCTTTTTCATTTTATACTTTGCCTAAATTCTCTTTTAGCTATATGACTTGTTTTAACTGATTAGTAAACTTGTCTCTGTTCAATACAATACTGTGAATAAAATTGAAAATATTTGCTATTGATCATTTTCATTTTCTCTTTTCGAAAAAATAATTACCGATTTGGAGAATATAAATTTGGAATGGAGGAGAATTTAAACTTTCCAGAGTTTTTCTTGATAACCTATTAGTAAAAAGATTATCTTCATAAGAAGGTGAGTTGTATAACGTTAAAATTTCTCCGTTATTTACGTCTATTACGACTGTAGAGCCCTTGTGATTTTTAAACACCTCTGTGATTTTCTTTTGCAGATCAATATCAATTGTCAACTGCACATTACTCTTTACCTGTAGTACAAAAAGATGGAGATGTACTCGCCTACCCACATATAAATTACGATGGAGAAAATACTAATAACAGTAAGATCCAATTCATTGCTAATACTATATAGTAATAGTAAAATATGAAATAAGATCAAAATCAAAAAACCAATCTCTCAACTAATGAACAAATTGGATTACTATATACTCCAGTTATTACTGTTAGAATAATCATAAATGACAGACAAAAAAGTGCATTTCTACAATAATATTGTTCCAGCTTTCCTTCTTGCACACCTGTACAGAGAATCAAAATGGATTGTTTTCAAGAGCTCTCTTAGAAGACCAGTACCTAAAGGGTATATATCACCACCTCCTACTTAACTTTTATAGTAGCATCTAAAATATTACTTATTCTTATGTAAACTTTGTCAGTGAGACAATGGATAAGTGGATATTGTCTGAGCTATATAAAGTTATAGAGGAAACAACAAATGATCTACTGCAGTTCAAGTACTGTGAGGCTTTAAGTACAGTAAAAGAATTCTTTTGGAAGGATTTTTGTGATAATTACTTAGAGCTAGTAAAAAAACGTGCATATGGTGATTCAGTTAGCAACAAGGAAAACTTGAGTGCTAAACAGAGTTTGACATATGCATTAAATATTATTCTTCGGTTATTTGCCCCCTTTTTGCCATATATTACAGAGGAAATATACCATCAGTTGTATAGCTATAATTCTGTACATAAACAAAGCAATTGGCCTGATAGAGAAGAACTTATCTATGATAAATTCTCTGAAGAAATGGGGCGCAATTTTGTGCAAATATTAAATCTTGTGAGAGAAATAAAGACAAATAACACTGTATCAGTCAAGCACCCGGTAAAAAAATTGATGATAAAAGGGAATTTACAAGATGATAAGTTAAATCTGTCTGCGCAGAATGATTTGCAGACTGTATGCAACGCTGAAGCGATACAGTGGAGTGATGATATACACTCAGGACTTGAGACTGAAAATAAAAAGTTTATTGTAAGAGTATGTTTATATTAATTTTTGTTTTGCATAGAGTCGTTTTGACTTTCTTTGTGATTAAGCTAATAGCTACGTGGTGCTTGTGAAGAGGTGATATGAATAGATAGACTAATAAAGCTATATCTTAACTTTTTATTACCTTGAATAGTCAATCAGTAATGCTTCCATTATCACTTACATTTTGTCCTTACCTCAATTTCGTTCTTTGAATGAAGCTTTTTTGTTACTTTAAGTATATCTTCATTTCTTTTTATATCTATTCATTCTGAATATAAGGAAACTGGCAGAGATGAGAAAATGGGCTAGAAAAGAACGTAGATTATAGCTAAAGTAACTTTAGAAAAAAGAGCTAGGAAATTGCAAATATAATAAGTGGAATTAATCAGTTAAATAATTCTACTAAAAAAGAGAGTTTAGGAAGTAAAGTTGAAGAATTAAACCAAAGGAATAGCAAATTGGCATATAGCAAAAAAATAGATGGTGCTCTAAAAGAGTCAGTGATGAGTTGCAAAATACAATAATCATCCTATAGTTTATTATAAAAGCATTAAGAAAAAATATATAATGAACCCAATAGTATGTGCACTAGACACGCAAGATTTAAATGAAGCCATATTTTTGGCTAATGTTCTGCGTGGTAAAATTGGTATGATAAAACTTGGGTTAGAATTCTTTGCTACCTACGGACCTTCTGGAGTGAGAAAAGTTGCAAAATGCAATATACCAATTTTTTTAGATCTGAAATTGTATGACATACCAAATACTATAACTAAAACTGTCAAAGCAGTGAAAGCTTTGGGTGTTGAGGTATTAACATTACACATTAGTGGTGGAACAAGGATGCTAAAAGAAGCTCTAAATGTAGTGAATGATACAAAAATGGAATTAATTGGAGTAACAGTACTAACTAGTATTAGTAATGAGGATCTAAGCGAGCTTGGAGTAGTAAGTGAAACAAAATCACAAGTAATTTTACTGGCAAAGCTTGCAAAAAAAATTGGTTTACATGGAGTAGTCTGTTCTGCACTGGAAACACAGGAAGTGCGTAAAGAGTGTGGGAAAGACTTTAAAATCATTACTCCAGGAATTCGCATAGATCATGATTTTGATGACCAAAAAAGAACTGCAACACCAAAAGAAGCCATAGATTCAGGAGCTGATTATATTGTAATTGGTAGGCCTATTACCAAAAGCATCAGCCCTAGAAATAGTGTAGAACTAATACTAAAATCATTGGCTTGATTGAGGATAGAAAAGGTACATGATATCTAAAAAGAGGTACTATATCCACCATCCATATGTAATATACTGTTTTGGTTAATTAGCAGTACGGTACTTATTTTCTCTTTTTAAGGAGAGAGGAGGTTTATATGCAAAGGTAGCTCTTCATCAAGAAAAAGAGATAAAACACTTTCTTAACTCTATCCTTAAAGGAGTAAGTTATTATATACTTATCAATGAAAAGGGTATGAGTGATTTTCTACAGTATACAAATTTTCTAATCAGGTACCTTATACATGAAATACGAGGTATTGAATTGTACTATGAGAGATATAGCCATGCTAGTATATCAGAAGCGGTAAAAAGTTTAGGAGTAGATGATGAGATGGCAGCACTGATCTAAACCGATCTTACAAGAGATACTGTATACCACCTTAAAAGGTTTTATTAAACTTTACAAATTACGCGTTCAACATCAAATGTTGTGGAAGTTGTTTTATAGACGCATTTGTTAACGTTAAGAGTCAAAGTAAAAAAGGTTGTAAATTTTTAATAAGGGTTCTTCTGGCTTGTGAAGTAAAAATGGTTCTAATAAAATAGGGTGAGTTAAATCTGACAAGCTAAAACTTGTACAGTATATATTGAATTACTAAAATTTCAAGGAGGCCACGTGTTTAGCAAATAAGCCTTTACTTTAAGTTCAATACATTTCAGAAAAAAATAGGAGCATACAATATATCGATTTTCTGTTATACTGCTGTAATGTATAATTTTTACTAATTATTAAATGGTAGCCTAAAATAATGAGGCTATTATTAGGTAGAAGAGAGACAAGGGTTGCACTGTGTACTTTTTATATAAATAAAACTTAATCTTTTTAATTACTTATAGCTGAATATATTAGTGAGGAGATTGTAAATATCACAATATTACTAAATAGTTAAAAATCACAAGCTCAAATAAGAATGATATGCTATTATCGGATAGGCTGCTGCTGTTTAAGCACCTTATCAACTCACTACAACCACTTAACTAAAGGTGGCATTGACATCATAATAGCATCTGGATCACCATCAGTCATCAAACCAAACCTTGTACCGCGATCATAAAGTAGGTTGAATTCTACATACCTGCCACGTTTTATTAATTGCGCATCTCGCTGCTCTTTTGTCCAAGGCTTTTTCATATGTTGATATATGATACGCAAATAAATTTTTAAAAAGGTTTCTCCTACTGTTTTTATAAACTTGAAATCATTTTCCCAGTTACCAGAATTAAGATTGTCGTAAAAAATTCCACCAATGCCACGTGGCTCTTTTCTGTGTTGTAAAAAAAAGTATCTGTCACATTCTTCTTTAAATTTTGGATAATATGTAGAATCAAATTCATCACATGTTGTTTTAATTGACTCATGAATGTACTGGTAGTCTTCCTTATCTTCATATGTTGGAGTAAAGTCTATTCCTCCACCAAACCATTGCTTTGATGTATATATTAGTCTTGTGTTCATATGTGCTGCAGGAACAAGGGGTGATTGCATGTGAGATACTAAAGATATACCACATGCCCAAAATTTCCCATCACTCTCATTTGCGCCAGGAATTTCATTTATAATTGAATCTATAAACTTTCCGTATACTTTTGAAACATTTACTCCTACTTTCTCAAAAATTTTACCATAAATAACTGTGGATTCACCACCTCCGCCACCTGGACGATTCCACTTCTTTTTTTTAATTTTAGGATTTACAGATGACTGTCCTTCAACCAATAAAAAAGACTCCAAAATTTTATCTCTTAGCGTACAGAACCACTCAAAAGCTAGCATTTTTTGTTCTTTCATGATGTTTTACAATATGCCAAAAATTCTAATGGAAATTGTATATCAAAGGTGTTAATAAGTCTATAGTAATTAAAAGGTATAATGAAGTATTGTTATACGTAAAATGAGTAAAAGATATATAGACAGCAAGAAGGAAAATAGAGTCGACTTCATATTAAGAAATCATGGGATGTCACTCAAGATTAGTGCAGTCATTATGATCTTACCTTCAATAATAATATCAGCACTCTATTTTTTAGATACATATGATTGCTCTATTAATATAGAGATTAATATGCTAGTTAGCATCTTCACGACTTTTTTTATGATATATAATGCAAAGCGTTATAGGCATCTGCTTAGTATTACAGAATTCCAAAATGCAATATTTGCAAGTGCACTCAATCATAATACAGAGTTTTGTCTTATCTTACACAAAGATGATGGTGTTATTTATGCTGATGCCAGATTCTATGAGAGGTTCAAGGAATACATAGATAATGATATTACACTAAGCAAGATTCTAGAAGTAGGAAACCTTTCAGAGAAAGATAAAAAAGCATTATATCATGCACTAAAAAATAACTCTTCTGTGCAGTTACGTATTGCTTTAGGTAAGAAAAATAGGACATCCAATTTTCTCTTGCTTTTTGACCCAATACCAGATAATCACCAAGTTGCTCTGGATAATAATAAAGTTCTAAACCTCTCATTAGCGCCAATAGCAAGACCTCACGGGTATTTTGTACTAAAAGCAATACAGATGAACAAAGAGCAAGTATATGAAGAATTAATAGAAAAGCACAATATAGGAACTTACATTGCAAATGCTAAAGGAGTAATTTTATCTGTAAATAGAAGGTTTTTAGATATGTTTGAGTTGAGAAAATTTGAGAAGGGAAGTTCAATCAATGATTTTATGTTTCAATCTAATTATAGTAATACAGCAACTGGTAATGAGATTTCATTTTGTACTGTAAGTGGTGTCCCATTTAAAGCTTATATGAGTACTGCTATGTTTTGTGATAAACATAGTCACAACTATATATATGGTTTAATTACACCAATTGAATCAAATGTAGTTGACTATCAACTGCATCCATGTTTTGCAAATTCATCAATTGCTATTGCACAATGTGATTCAAGTGGAAATTTCATAAAGAAAAATACAGCGCTAATAAAACTTGCAGGTTCAGATACTAACTCAATTTTTACATTAATATCAGATAATTATCATATGAAAATACGTGAATACTTTTCTAGCAACAGGATAAATAATGCATCCTTTGATGTACAGCTTAGCAACAATGATAATATGAGGATATACTTCAACAAATTTCTCCACAGTAGGGTCATGTTTATACTTTGCTATTTTGTTGACAATACCGAGCATAGAAACCTAGAAATAAAGCTTGAGCATTATCAAAAAATGCAAGCTATAGGTCAGTTAGCAGGTGGTATTGCACATGATTTTAACAATATATTGACTGGGATAATAGGGTTTTGTGATTTGCTTTTACTTCAGCACTCAGCTGGCGATCCATCTTTTGGAGACATAATACAGATACAACAAAACGCAAAGCGTGGATCAAATTTAGTTAAGCAGCTGCTTGCCTTTTCAAGGAGGCAGACCATGCAACCAAAAATTATTGATGCGAATAGTATAATAGCCAACCTCTATGAGATGATAAAAAGGTTGATAGGAGAGAATATAAAATTCACTGCCTATTACGGTGGAGATTTAGGGATGGTTAGAGCTGATCAAGGGCAGTTAGAACAAGTTATTATTAATCTTGTGGTTAATGCTAATGCTGCCATGGAAAAGGGAGGGGAATTGACCATACGAACTTTTAATAAAAAAATTGACTCGTTAAATTCTACACCTAGGAATATGTTTTCTCCAGACAAAGATGGTATTGAACATGGGAATTATGTTGTGATTGAAGTAATCGATACAGGATGTGGAATGAAGAGTGATACAATTCAGAAGGTATTTGACCCATTCTTTTCTACTAAAGATATTGCTTCTGGTACTGGTCTTGGCCTTTCCACTGTATATGGTATCATTAAGCAAACTGAAGGGTATATCTATGTTGCTAGTAAAGTCGACTGTGGAACTAAATTTAGTATATTTTTACCTATGGTTTATGTTTCAGATGAAAATAATATAGAGAAAGATACTGAAGAAATAGAAAAACCAGTAGTAAATGAAGTTAAGAGCAATGGCACAATTTTGTTAATTGAAGATGAGGATTCAGTTAGGGAATTCACTACTAAAACACTACAAAGAAAGGGGTTTGATGTGATAGAAGCTAGTATGGGAAGTCAGGCACTAAAAATAATAAGTAAAAAAAGTCAACATATAGACCTAATAATTACTGATGTCATAATGCCAGAAGTTAGTGGTCCAGAAATAGTCAAAGAAGCCTTAATCCATAGACCAAATATTAATGTCATTTTTATTTCTGGGTATGCTGAAGATGCTTTTCTAAAGAATGGCAATGTTAATATAGAAGATTTCCACTTTTTGCCAAAACCATTCACTCTAAGTGAATTGGGAAACAAAGTTCAAAGTGTACTGCATAAAGTAGAAAAAACAGTTTAATTTCAATAAAAGATAATGCTCTAACATGAATTTCTAACATACGCACAGTAGAGTTGTTTTGTACGCGGAATAAAAAGTATAGTAAGCTTGTTGCGAGAAATAGAAAATAAAGCGATATACAAGGTTAAAACTGATATCAAGTTACCTATACTTTTCTACTATTATAATTTTAAATTAAGCTTGGAACTTTTTTTACCAGGAGAAAAGAAAGAACACATATAACACTATTACTAATAGTAAAAATAGTCTGATAGACTTTATAGTAGGAATTCTAAATTTATCGTAATTTCGTCAGTAGTTGGTTTTATCAGCTTCAAAAATTTGACTTTCATAGCTTGAATAAAGGGATTTGTGTCCAAAATATATTGGATGAGATAGTGACAACTTAAGCACTAGTTACTTATTATCCTTTACTACTTGATTTATTTTTGTTAACTTCTTGACTTTTGATGACTATTACTACTGCCATATTTCAATGTAAATCTTTTGCTCTGATAGAAAGTATGAGTTACTATGCAAAACTATAAGGCTGGTAATAAGGAATAACATATCCTTTTTTAGTAATTTTTAGTAATATAATATAGCAAAAGAGTATTACTTACACTATAAGCTAAGTATAGCAAACTAGGAGAATTAGGTATTAAGGATAATATTCATCAGTATTGAAGCGAAGTAATAAACGACAAGGTAGTATGTAGCCATTATTTCATATATAAAAACATTATTCTATGTATCTGATCTAGGCATTACCTTTCTCATGTAGGGTGCTGAAAATACTCTATTTGTTAGCTTAGCAAAGGGTCTAAAACAGTTATGAAAAAGTGGTTAGTATAAGAATAAATATTTTACACTATACAAAGCAACTGGCTGGAAAATTACTTTTTGATAGAGTTGTTAAGAGAAGAATCAAGTTCTACAGTAAAAAATAGTATTATATAATATGATTATAACTTACAAAGCTTTAGTCAATAATAGTTATAAATTCATAAGGCAAGTGTGGCTTAGTAAGCAAGTATTGGATTGTAAATCCTGGGAAAAGGGTAACGGTTTCATTATAAAAAAATTTTAGCACAATAATTAATATGTCTCAGATATTTTACTTCTCAGTTGTAAAAACTGTCCATTGTTACTGGGAGTGTTATCAGTGTCATATCTGTATATTTAATGCAAAATATGATAAAGGTGCCAATAAGAAGCTTAGATATGATCTAATAACTCAAGTTAATTGGATTTAATGTTTTTAAGTTGCTACCTTCAAGTAAAGAAACTTAGGAAGATAGTTGTGATGTATAAAAGATAGTGCTTTTAGGAAGCGACTAAATGCATTTTTCTATCGCATTACGTCTTCTTTACCTGCGGTACACTTTGCAACGCATGTATCATTGATCATTTCCTGATTAGTAGAATAACTTATACAAGTTTCTGCCACGCCTGGTGCTATTATGATAACTATTTTTGGTGCACTAAAAATACAGCAGTAAATATACTGAGTGTAAAGAGTACTGGTCAAGGCATTTTGCCAAGTATTGTAGCAACACTATACTATTACTACTACTGTAATCATCGGTTCCACGAAGATTTGAGTATAATCTACTATTTATATATTATTATTAATGCATCATCAGCAAATGAGAAGAATAAAGACACAAATAGAAGAAATTCATTCATTGTGCTAAAAAATTTTATTCATGCTATTTTGCTTTGATCAAGTTTAGGTAAAAGTGCAACTTAATATTAGACCTTACGCTGTAAAAAATGCTGTGTATCTATTATTTATAACAATCAGTTACTTGCATCTTTTAGATATATTTTCCTACGCTATTATTACTTCTAATGCCTTGTTGCTCATTTTATAAGGAAAGATGACAAAATTATAAATATAGTATTTTTCACTCACATTTATTAAAGTTGAGGTGTTAGTGAATTTATTACACTATAAACTTGATTTTGCTTTGTTTTAGCTTTTATTAAACTAATTGAATCGACATGTAAAATCTGCTAAAGTCCATTTTATAGAATGCACCCTTAGCTCAGTTGGATTAGAGCATTTGACTACGGATCAAAAGGCCGGGCGTTCAAGTCGCTCAGGGTGCATTTGTTTTTAAAATGCATGGAAAGTATAAGCCACACTTGAAATTAATGTATGTAATACTTACCTTTAGAGGTTAAATACTGAACTTTATATATGAGTACTAAAGATTACTATGAACTGCTAGGAGTAAGCAGGAATGCGAGCATTGATGAGATCAAAAAAGCATATAAAAAATTAGCGTTAAAGTATCATCCTGATAGAAATCCTGGTAGCAAGGAAGCAGAGGAAAAATTCAAGGAGATAACAGCTGCATATGATGTTTTGTCTAATCCTGAAAAAAAAGCCGGTTATGATAATTATGGTCATGAAGGTGCTTCTGGTGGTTTCAACTTTAGCCAGGCTGCTGGGGATTTTAGTGACATATTTAGTGACTTTTTTAGCGGAGGATTTGGGGAGTCAAGAAGATCAAAAGCAAAAAGAGGTACATCAGGAGTACCTGGGTCAGATTTGCGTTATGATCTTGAAATTACTTTAGAAGATGCATTTAATGGAATAAAAGCACCTATACATTATATTACAAATGTAAAATGTGACACGTGCAGAGGTACTGGTAGTGAAGGTGCAATTAAGCCAACACAGTGTCACTCCTGTAGAGGAAGTGGTAGGGTTAGGTCTCAACAGGGATTTTTTACAATTGAAAGAACTTGTACCACATGTTATGGGGAAGGTGAAATAGTGCAGAATAAGTGTAAAAAGTGTGGTGGGAATGGACGAAGAAGAGATGAAGTGAATATATCAGTTTCAATCCCGAAGGGGATAGAGGATGGTGCCAAGGTAAGGGTAAGTGGTAAAGGAGAGGCTGGAGCAAGGGGTGGAGAAAATGGAGATTTATATGTATATATAAAAATTCTTCCACATAAAATCTTTACTCGTGATAAAGCTGATTTACATTGCAAAGTACCTATAAAAATGACATTAGCAGCTCTTGGTGGTGAAATAGATGTTCAATCAATTGATAAAGCTAAAATAAAAATAAAAGTCCCTGAAGGTACTCAAACTGGTACTAAATTACGTTGTAGAGAAAAAGGTATGCCATATATAAACTCAAATGCACGTGGTGATTTGTATGTGCAGGTGATAATTGAAACTTTAAACCCAAAAACATTAACTAAAAAACAAATTGAGTTGTTAAAAGCACTTGAAGAAGAAGAAAATATGCAGCAGCCCCCAGAAGGGTTTTTTAGCAAAGTAAAAAAAAAGTAAAAAACTTATTAGATGATGCTAAGAATAATTTTAAGTCTCTTTAATTACTAAAATACTTGGTGCGTAACTATACAGATATTTCTACGTGAGGTTAACTCTATCTGATTTTTAAATTGAGTAATGAGATAGGTGATGGAAGAGGAAGCTCTATGTGTTTATATGTTTAATTTAATAGTTTTTAAAAAAGTCTTAAATTAAGTTGTAAATATACAGGTGTCTGATAATATTTTAAACTACCGTCTTCTATTTTTTAGTGCAATATAGAAATAATATAATTAAGCAATAATCTAGTAAATCGTTCATTATAAAGTGGTAATATGCTACAAAAGTATGTTACTGCTATACTTAGCGACATTAGTGTAATAAAGTAGAATATCATAAACGCATAATCCATGGAAGAAAAATAGCATCGAAATATACCACTTTACTAAACCATGTAATCCTGATATAGTTACCTTCAAAGTATGCAAAAATATAAATGGCAACTTTAAGCGTTAGAGAAGCTCTATGTACGGCAATTAGGGAAGAAATGCAAAATGACTGTGATGTGTTTATCATAGGGGAAGAGGTTGCAGAGTATGATGGTGCTTACAAAGTAACGAAAGGATTGCTGAAAGAATTTGGAGAGGGTAGGGTAGTTGATGCCCCAATCACTGAGCACGGGTTTACTGGCCTTGCTGTTGGAGCAGCGCTTGCTGGACTTAAGCCAATTGTTGAGTTTATGACCTTTAATTTTTCTATGCAGGCAATCGACCAAATCGTAAACTCTGCAGCAAAAATCAGCTATATGTCAGGTGGTCAGCTTGGGTGTTCTATAGTGTTTCGTGGACCGAATGGTGCTGCAACAAGAGTATCTGCACAACATTCTCAATGCTTTGCATCTTGGTACTCACATATACCGGGATTAAAAGTAATAGCACCTTACTTTTCATCTGATTGTAGAGGTCTACTCAAAGCAGCAATCCGTGATCCAGGTCCAGTAATATTTTTAGAAAATGAAATTGCTTATGGGCATGAGCATGAAGTCTCTGATTCTGAGCTATCAAATAAAGATTATCTACTTAAGATAGGTAAAGCTGCTATTATCCGAAGAGGAAAGGATGTAACCATTACTGCTTTCTCGTTGAAGTTAGTAGATGCTTTAAATGCAGCAGATTTACTTTTAAATGAAGGTATAGAAGCTGAAGTTATTGACCTTAGAACTTTAAGGCCACTTGATACCAAAACTATTATTAATTCTATTAAAAAAACTAATAAGTTAGTAAGTGTAGAGGAAGGTTGGCCGTTTGCAGGAATAGGAGCAGAGTTATCCGCCATCATTATGGAACATGGATTTGATTATCTAGACGCCCCAATTGCTCGAGTAGCTAGTAAGGATGTCCCATTGCCTTATGCTGCAAACCTGGAAAAGAAAGCATTACCACAGGTAGAGGATATAATTAAAGCTGTACATCATACTTGCTTTAGAAAAGCTTAGCTATTCATTAAAAAGATTGCAGCTAAACCTAGAAATATAAAAGCAGAAAGAATATCAGTTGTTGCTGATGTTAGAATTGAAGAAGAAACTGCAGGGTCGGATTTTAAACGATGGAGCATTATAGGAATAAAAGTTCCAATAAATGTTGCAATAGTTGACATCATAACCATGGAAGCTACAAAAATAACCTCTACTTTAAAACTATGAAATCTGATTACTAACACTACAAGTGATATGATAGATAAAATTATTCCATTTATCAAACCTATTAAAAGCTCTTTTATTAGTATTCTGTTTGCATTTTGCTCAGTTAAATATTTTGTTGCAATTGCTCTGATAGTTAGAGTTACTGTTTGAGATCCTGCGTTTCCACTCATTGATGCGATTATTGGCATGATTATTGAAAGTACTATAAAACTTTCTATTACGCTATCGAAAAAACCAACTACTATAGAACATAGAGTTGCTGCTAAAAGGTTAAATAATAGCCAAGGTAACCTCTGAATTATAGTTTTATGTATAGGAGCATTTATATCAGCTTTAGATGATACACCACTTATTTTAAGTACGTCCTCTTCTGTTTCTTGTTGGACAACCTTTATTACATCTTCAATTAAGATTACACCTATAATCTTGCCTCGTTTATTTACTACTGGAGCTGATAGTAGAGAATAATCTTTAAATATTCTTGCTACCTCTTCCTGGTCTACTCCAGTTTTGATGATTTTTATATCCTGACTCATTATCTCTTTTATTATTGTTTCTCCTGAGTGGGATATTACTTTACTTAAATTAACACTACCTATGGGTTCTAATTTTGAATTGATAATAAAGACCTGGTGAAATTTCTCTGGTATTTTTCTATAGTTTCGCAAAAATTCTGTTAGCTCATTTACTGTCCAATAATATGGTGCTATAACCATATTTTTATGTATTAACCTACCTGCACTTTCTTCTGGGTATGATAATAACTCTTCTACCAGTTTTTGAGTTGAACTTGGCAAGTAATCAAGTATACTACCTATAGACTTTTTGTCTAAATCTTTGACTATGGTCACTATATCTTCTACTTTAAGAAGCATTAATAACTTTGCAGTATTTTCTACTCCAAGTGTCTCTATAATTTCCATTTGTAAATCTGGCACCACATGTACTAGGGCATCACTTAACAAGTGCTGATCTAGAATACCAACTAGTTTTTCCCTGTGATCACTAATTGAAGTAGATAAAAAATATGCTAACTGAATGCTGTCTATTGCTTTTACAATCTTACGAGTATTTTCTAACTCCTCATTATCAAGAGACTCAATCAAGTCATCAATAGCTTTTTTGTCTAAGCCATAATGAGAATTTATTTCAATATCCATATCTTTACCTTACTTTTTAATAAATATATGTACTTGATCCATTTAAGCATTAGAGTATAATAAGATTGTTTTAAATTAACTACTATATGGTTAAATTTCTCTTTTGTGTACTGTTATTGTTATTGATAGTAAATATATTAAAACCCAAAGCGTAATGAGAACTCATTTAGAAATCCTTGAACATTTTCAGAGCTTAGCTAAAAGTATTTCAGTTATTAGGAGGTGTCTTTGACTTAGAAAAATTAAAATTACGCCTTGCAGATCTGGAATCCCAAGCTATAGATGATAATTTATGGGAAGACAACAAAAAGGCGAAGAAAATTTTAATGGAGCGTTCTAAAATCAAGAATGATGTAGAGTCATTTTTAAAACTAGAGAGTGAATACAAGGATATTATTGCCTTAATGAAATTTGCTATTGACGAGAATGATGAAGGATTTTTTTCTAAAATTGAAAATGAACTAATAGAACTAGAAAAGTTAATCAAGCATAAGGAAGCAGAATCTTTATTTACTGGTGAAGCAGATAATAATAATTGCTTTTTAGAGATCCACTCAGGAGCTGGTGGAACTGAAAGTAATGATTGGGCTGAAATGCTTATAAATATGTATATAAGGTGGGCTGAAGTTTATCATAACTTTGAAGTTGAAATTGTGGAAAAATTAGATGGGGAATTAGTTGGAATAAAATCTGCAACAATAAAGATTATTGGAGAAAAAGCTTATGGATGGGCAAAAAGTGAAAGTGGCATTCACAGACTAGTTAGGATATCACCATTTGATGCAAGCAATAAACGCCATACCAGTTTTGCAAGTATAGGCGTTACTCCAGTAATAGATGATTCAATTGATATTGCTATAGATGGTAAAGATTTAAAAATTGATACTTACCGCGCCTCTGGAGCAGGAGGTCAGCATGTAAATAAAACTGAAAGCGCAGTGCGCATAACACATATCCCAACAGGCATTATAGTTCAATGCCAAAACAGCAGATCCCAGCATCAAAATAAAAATGATGCATTAAAATTGCTTAAAGGACGTTTATATCAAATTAAATTGGAAGAAAAAGAACAAAAAATGGCTCAAGATTATAGCAAAAAACACGATATAAGTTGGGGCAATCAAATTAGATCATATATCATGCACCCATATCAAATGGTAAAAGATTTAAGAACTGGATATGAAATTAGTAATATAAGTTCTGTTTTTAATGGTGACATAGATTGCTTTATAGTTAGCATGCTCACCAATAAAAAAAATAGGTGTGATTAATTTTTGTATGATGTATTTATGGAACTTTGCTATGTTGTCCCGATTTGGAAACTCTAACTTATTATTAAGTAGGTGATTGTATAAAAGCAAAATTTTCAGTGTAAAGTCATCTACTTGAATGAGACTTCTTTCTGCACAGCTTTATTATTTACTCCAGGTGTATTACATGTATACTTATTACTAAATTAAACTTAAAACGATAATGAATGAGTTTAAATCGATTCGTAATATTGCAATAATCGCACACGTTGACCACGGCAAGACTACTTTGTTGGACAACATGTTAAAGCAGAATGGTATATTTCGCGAGAATCAAGGAATACAAGAACGGATTATGGATAGTAGCGATCAAGAACGTGAACGTGGAATCACAATACTTGCGAAATGTACATCAATAATGTGGGAAAATGAAAAAATCAACATTATTGATACACCAGGACATGCAGACTTTGGTGGAGAAGTAGAAAGGGTGCTATGCATGGCAGATGGTGTGCTACTGCTTGTTGATGCTGTCGAAGGTCCAATGCCACAGACCAAGTTTGTATTATCAAAAGCACTAAAAGCAAATTTAAAGCCAATTGTAGTAATAAATAAGGTTGATCGACCAGACAGCAAAATTGATGAAGTATTAAATGAAATATACGAACTATTTTTTAATCTTGATGCAACTAATGAGCAGCTAGATTTTCCAGTACTGTATGCCTCAGGTAGGAATGGCTGGTGTGTTAAGGATCTTTCTGATGAAAGGAAAGACTTGAGCCCATTATTTTCAACAGTTATAGATCACATAAAACCTTTTGTTTATGATCAAAAAGCACCTTTTGCTATGCTGGTCACTTTGCTTGAATCTGATAAATTTCTTGGAAGAATATTAACAGGGAAAATTTATCAAGGAGTTGTGAAAGTTAACTCTGATCTTAAAGTATTTACCCTCGATGGTAGAGTAGTTGAGCGAGGAAGATTGATAAAATTGCTATCATTTTCTGGTTTAAAACGTATTCCAGTAGAACAAGCCGTAGCAGGTGATATAATTGCAATTGCAGGTCTTGAAAAAGCTTCAGTTTCAGACACTATAGCAGCACCTGAGGTTACAACTGCAATAAGCTCGACTCCTGTTGATCCACCAACTATGGCAGTCATGATAAGTGTTAATGATTCACCTCTTGCTGGACAAGAAGGAACAAAGCTTACCTCAAACGTTATAAAGGACCGTCTATATGCAGAGGCAGAAACAAATGTTGCAATTACTGTAACTACAACACCTAGTGGCGAAGCGTTTGAAGTTGGTGGGCGTGGCGAACTACAACTTGGAGTGTTAATCGAGAACATGAGAAGAGAAGGCTTTGAACTTTCTGTTTCACGTCCTAGGGTCTTTTTTAAAGAGGAAAATGGTAAAAAGCTTGAACCTATAGAGGAAGTAGTAATCGATGTAGATGATGAGTATAGCGGTATTGTCATGGAAAAACTCAGCTTGCGCAAAGGTGAAGTGACTGATGTGAGATCTTCCGGTAAGAATAGAACAAGATTAACTTTTTTGGTGCCATCAAGAGGATTGATTGGCTATCAAGGAGAGCTCTTAACTGATTCTCGTGGTACTGGTATAATTAATCGTTTATTTCATAGTTATGCTCCACATAAGGGGCAAATTTCAGGAAGGCGTAATGGAGTGCTGATTTCTACTGATAAAGGTGAAGCTGTAGCGTATGCAATTTTTAATTTACAAGACAGGGGAACAATGTTTATTAAGCCACAAGATAAAATGTATTGTGGTATGATCATTGGCCAGCATAGTCGTGAAAATGATTTGGAGATAAATGTTCTTAAAAGCAAGCAATTAACAAACATAAGAGCTACAGGTAGCGATGAAGCTATAAAACTTACTCCACCAAAGATAATGACTTTAGAGGAAATGATATCGTATATAGACGATGATGAATTGGTAGAAGTAACTCCGAAATCTATACGTTTGCGTAAAAAATTACTTAACCCTAATGAACGTAAACGTGCAGAAAGGGAGAAAAAAATGAAGAATAGATAGAAAAGAATAGACATGATTATATATTTCTAATGTCAAACTTTTACTTATAGATGATAGCACATGCGTTCATCATTTCTACCTTGACAGTTACATTTTTCATTTTTTGCTAAGTTTCATTGCCATATATTTTTGGTAGTGAGCATTGGACCTTTAGGTCTTTATGATAGAGAGTAGTTCGTGTCTACCAGCAGTTACTAAAATTCCTAATTAGGATGGAGAAAATAGAATGAAATATCAAATAATATGCTCTATAATCAAGGTTTTAAGATAAGAAAATGGCAATTTCTGTAGGAATTAATGGTCTTGGTAGAATAGGAAGGAATGTATTACGTGCTATTTTTGAAATAGAAAAATACAGTAAACAAATAGAAGTTATAGCTGTAAATGGATCACTTAGTGCTAAACAACATGCACATTTGATTAAATATGACTCTATTCATGGTAAATTCAATGGTAATATTAGTTTTAGTGAATCTGAAAACTGGATTTCTATGAACGGCAGAAAATTTTTCTTGTATAGAGAACGGGATCCTGCAAACATTCTATGGGACGTTGATATAGTGTTTGAATGCACAGGTGCATTCAATAAGCGAACAGAAGCAATAAAGCATAATGCAAGAAGAATAGTTGTCTCTGCTCCAGTTTTAGATGCTGATGTAACTATAGTTTATGGTGTGAACAATGATATGCTAAAAAAAGAGCATAAGATAATATCTGCAGGTTCTTGTACTACAAATTGCCTAGCTCCTGTTGTTCAAGTTTTGCATTATAATTTAGGAATAAAAAGTGGTTTTATGACCACTATACATGCCTATACAAATGATCAAAACATTCTTGATGGCAATCATGAAGATTTACGAAGAGCAAGAGCTTGTGCGCTATCTATAGTACCAACTACAACTGGAGCAGCAAAAACAATCAATTCTATTATTCCTGAATTAAAAGGAAAGATAGACGGTACTGCCATTAGAGTTCCAATTAGTAATGTTTCCATGATTGATTTTAAATTTATAACTGATAAAAAAGCAACTGCTAATGAAATAAATAAAATATTTAAGAATTCGACAAGTTATATACTTTCCACATGTGAGGATCCTTTAGTCTCAATAGACTTCATACACACTCCTTATAGTGCAATTGTAGATCTAACTAGTACATATGTTACAGGTGATATATATAGGATTGCAGCATGGTACGATAACGAATGGGCCTTTTCATTGAGAATGCTAGATATAGCATTACTATGCTATAATAAATAATAGAGTATGAAGAAAAAACAAGAAAAATATACTTCATTTTATGAGCACTTTGCAGAGCTTAGAAGAAAGGTCATTTTCTGCTTTCTATTTTTTCTTGTCGCTTTTTGTTTTTGCTATTATTTTAAGGAGAACATATACTATTTTTTGCTTACACCACTAATGGAAATCACAAAAGGTAGTGGTGACTTTTCTCTAATCTACACAGATTTGACAGAAGCATTTTTTGTATATCTAAGGGTTGCTATAATGAGTGCTCTTCTGTTTTCTTTTCCTGTATTTGCGTGGAAATTTTATACATTTTTAGCACCTGGCTTATATAAAAGAGAAAGGGCAGTGTTGTTGCCATATTTAATTGCGACGCCAGTCTTATTTATAACTGGGGCTGCTGTGGTTTATTACTACATATTTCCTTTAGCATGGAAATTTTTTATTGCTTTTGAGTATAGTAGTAAACCCTTCGGTATACCAATAGAATTTATGCCATCAGTGAGCGAATACTTAGATCTTGTTCTCCAATTCATGTTCGCATTTGGAACTGCATTTCAAATTCCAGTTATACTCACATTAATGGTCAGAGCTGGACTACTTACTACACAAAGTTTGTCGAATAGGCGTAGAATTGCAATAGTGTTAATTTTCATTATCGCTGCAATTTTAACTCCACCTGATGTATTAAGCCAAGTAGGACTTGCTGTACCAATGTTGATTTTATATGAGATATCCATCTTAGTGTGTAGGTATATTGAAAAAAAAGCAAAGAGTAATACTTGAGTATCAATATCTATCTGTATCTATAAATTACATAATATATATTATGGAAAATAGAACTAAAAACAAAGCATTTCATTTGTATTTAAGTAGGCTTAGATTTCCTTTTTAGACCCTTAGTAAGGGCATCATTAGTCTTTGTCATAGCACTATCAAACACCTCCAATAATCTTTTAAATAGGCTTGGAGTTAATGAAAAAATAGGGTTAACAGATACGTTATTATTTTTATTATCACCACTTGCTTTGTAATCTATTGAAATAATACCCCTACTTTTTCCACCAGTAAGAAATTTTCCAATTATAGGAATTTTTAATAGAAATTTATTAATTAAGTATGCTGGTATTACTTGTCCTTCAACCTGAAATTTATGATCTTTAATATCAATCTTACCACTAGTACTAATGCCTAATTCTGCTCCTTCAACCCATGACTCCTCAATTTTTATGAGACCACTTTTATACAAAAAGGGAGCATTATATTTATCAAAATACACACCCTCATTCTTTATAACATTTACAATACCAGGGAGCGAAGACATCGACAATAAAGTAGTGAGTAGTGGAGCATCTTTGATATAAAAATTGCTAATGGATAACATGCCATAACGTTCACCATTTTCTCTCTGAGATGATAGATAAAAAGATAATTTCCCATTTTTAACTGATTTGCTAATGCCTAAGGACCGTAAAAACATACCTGAATTATCCGTGTATATTTCAAGACCTACTCCACTATACTCTGCAAATATATTACCGCTATCTTTAAGGAACTGCCCTGTAAATCGACTCCCATTGCAACTACCCTTAGTACAAATCAAAGCTAGCTTAGCATCTTTAATAATAATATCTTCTTTCATAATTATGTTATCAACATTCATATCAATTTCTATTCCTATATCTCTGCTTAATTTATTATTATCTTTGCTGAAGAAATCCAAAATATTGCCTAAATTTACTTTCTTTCCCAAGATAGTTATAACGTTTTTCTCTTTACTTGATTTGATTTTTACACTTAAGTCACTGTTAGGCAGCATGAAGTTGCTAGAGTTTAAATGTAAATTCCCGTTTTCTAATTTTCCACTGAATCTTATATCTAAGCCATTTCCAATAACATCTAGGCTATCTATTAATAGTTTTCCTATTCCATTTAATCTTGTAGAAAACACAATTTTATTGTGTGTATTAGAATATTTTTTTTGTCCTAAGCAGCTTAAGCTCAATTCTAGCTTTGATAAATCTATGCTACCATTAATATATCCAGTCTTATCTGGATTTATCATTGATTCTATGTTAGCATTAATATGCCCACTATCTAGATTAAGTATCTTAGCTGGTAAATCACCAGTTAAATTCCAGGAAAGCCCCTTATTTTTATTACTGCTTTTCAGATCAAACAATAGCTGTGTGTTATTTACCATGCCACTTCCATGAAAATCAATGAAATCTCTGCCAAAATCAAGCTTAATATCATAGTTACCGAGACTTGCACCGTAGATAACTAAATTATCAATTTTGGAATTAAAGCTGGCTAAAAAGTCTGCTTTTTTGTTACCAGAGTTTAGATTAAAAATACGTAAACTGAATACAGATTCCGCTCTTCCATTTATCTTATCACTTGTAACCTGAATGATATCATCTAGCTTAAATTTTATATGTTCATATAACCCATAAACATCACTTACAGCTTGACCATTAATGATAAGAACTGAATCTTCTTTATTGAGAGAATTCATTTCAATTTGTCCGGCATTAATAATAAAATTCTGAAATTTAGCACTGTTTACAGTAATTTTAAGATCATTATTTTTAAGAGTCAGATTACCATTTAATTCCTTTACTTGTTTTGAATTTTCATCAAACTTTATGCTACCGTTTTCTATATCAGCAACAATCATAATGTCTGACAGGTCATTATTATTGATTAAGCTATTGATTTTGCCGTTAAAATTTGTAATTATATTTACAATGTCACCACCAATATGGTTGCAATACCATTTTTTAAATTTATTATTCACTATACCATCTGGTACATATGTGCATAAATCCCTTGTAGTGAGTCTACTAATATTAACCATAAGCAGAGCATTATTTGTATTAAAGTTTATCTTCCCTATTAAAGAAAGATATATGTTATCCAAGTTAAAATGGAAACTTTTTATACTAATGATTCTGTCTCCATATGTTAAATTTATATTTACGTCAGTCATGGGTAAGCCTTTACTCACACTGCTCTCTATATTATTTAACACGTATATGTTCCCATCTATTACTTCATCATTTTCATTGATCCTTATAGAAAAGGTTCCTTTGAATCCTATGTCTTTACATAAATTGTAATCTTTAACTAATGTAATAAACCAACTTAATGATTCTAATTTTAGGTTATAGAACTTACCATGCATATCTAACAAACCATTACAATTTTTTATCACAATAGATAAGTTATCTAGAACTCCTTTCTTATCTTTTGTACGAATATAAACATCTAAAGTATCAAAATTCTCTCCTTTCCCTATATACACCTTATTAATGAAAAATTTGCTCCCCATATCTTTATGGATTGAAATATTAGTAATTTCAATCTTTGAATCTGTGCTTAATTTAAGGAATAATTTCCTTATTGCTTTCAAAAAGCTTTGGAAATTGAAATCAATTGTTTTGGAGTCAGATTTTTTTTTATTATCTGCAGTCCAATCTATTATCATTAAATCTGCTGGTACTGTGACCCATTTTCTTTTCTCTTGAATTCCAGAGTCATGCGCTGGAACTACAGTTGTAGGACAAATACGTATGTATATTTTGTCAGCTAAAATCTGAGAAAATTGCATATTGGTTTTAAATAATGAACTTAGCTTAAAATGTGCAGAAAAGTTAGAGATCTTTACAGCAAGAGCTTGGTTTGTTATTTTAAGGTCTGTAACAACCAAGCATATATCCTTGATGCCTTTTTGCCATACAACTGAAATGCTCTCCATATCAATATTTGCATTTGCAAACATTTTTGATATTTTTTTCTTTATATAAAAATTAATATAATTATTATTGATTTCTAAAGAATCATTCTTTTTAAATAAGATAAAAAAGCAAAATATAAATAATAAAGCTAAAAAAAATAATGCATTCTTAAGCATCTACTATTGCTTTTCTCGCTAAACTATCAGCCTCCTCATTGTACATATTATCACTATGTGCTTTAACCCACTTCCAATCAATCTCATGTTGTAAGATAACACTATCCAACTCCTTCCATAACTCTATGTTCTTCACTGACTTTTTATTGCTTGTTTTCCAACCGTTTATTTTCCATCTGTTTACCCATTTTGTTATACCATGTTTAACATAAAAACTATCTGTATATAAACTAACATTACAAGGGAACCTTAACACCTTTAGCCCATTGATTACTGCTGTTAACTCCATTCTATTGTTTGTAGTATTTTCTTCTCTACCAAAAATATTCTTTCTATGACCTTTGAATAGTACTATTACCGCCCATCCTCCTGTCCCTGGATTACCAGAACAGGCTCCATCTGTGTATATTGTTACTTCCTTTTTGTTCATCTTTTTACTATGTAGATAGATAAAGTATATATTTGCTTCTACGAAAGTTCAATTTTAATGAGATTTATATGCTAAGGCAAACTTAAACTGTATTTTTAAGTTTTACTATAGAAACAAAAAAAAGCCCAACAACGAGCAACATTAATAGAAAAAGCAAAAAGTAGTTTTTATATTTCTGCTGTTCTTTCATATCTAGAACCAATCGATAGAGCAAAAAATAATACTAGCAAACAAAGAAAATAGGTAAGAAATTGAATAAGAAAACATTCTTTTTTGTGAATGGTAATCCTTGAACTTAATAATAGATATAGCATACCAAATAAAAACACAACCTTCAAGAATTGCTATACTCAGGTAAAGTAGAACATTTTTTAAAAACAGTGATGGAAGTAAGCTAATTAACACTAAAAGTATACTATAAATTAGTATATATTTTCTTGTTCTCTCTGATCCGTAAACAACATTAAACATTGGAATTGATGCTTTTGCATATTCTTCAGACTTGTTTAAAGACAGAGACCAAAAGTGTGGTGGAGTCCATATAAAAATTATTAAAAATAGAATAAAACTCTCCCAACTAACAGCATTAGTTACGGTTGCCCAACCAATCATTGGAGAGAAAGCACCTGATGCGCCACCGATAACAATATTTTGCGGGGTGCGTCTTTTAAGCCAAAATGTGTATATAAAAACATAAAATAATATGCTAACTGCAAGTAAAACAGCAGAAATATAATTTACTGCTACTGCCATAATAAATACTGACAATATTCCAAGAATAGCCCCAAATGCAAGAGCGCTTTCTGCAGAAACTTTACCAGAAGGTATAGGACGACTTTGTGTCCTCTCCATAAGTAGATCTATATCCCTGTCATACCACATATTTATTACTCCTGCAGACCCTGAGCCAAGAGCAATACATATGATAGATATTAGTGCAAGAAAAGGATGTATACTATCTGGAGCAACAACTACTCCAGCGACTGCAGTAAATACTACAAGGCACATTATCTTTGGTTTTAGCAAACACAAAAAATCTAGTATTGTTGACTCAATATTCAATAAGGTACCTGTATACATTTATTTTATCACTGGCGGTTTTTCGAAGGTGTGGAAAGGTGGAGGTGAAGATACTGTCCATTCTAAAGTATTACCTCCCCAAGGATTATCTTCAACTTTTTTACCCCATTTGAATAGATGTATAATTATAAATATAAAAAGGACAACTGAAGAGAAAGACATGTATGATCCAATTGATGATACATAATTCCAAGGAATAAATGCATCAGGATAATCAGGTATACGTCTTGGCATACCTGCTAGTCCCAAGAAATGTTGGGGGAAAAAAGTAATATTGGTACTAATAAAGGTAAGCCAAAAGTGTATTTTCCCTAGGCATTCATTGTATTGCTTACCTGACATCTTGCCTATCCAGTAGTAAAAGCCAGAAAAAACTGCGAATAACACAGCTAGTGACATAACATAATGAAAGTGAGCGACAACATAATATGTATCGTGCAATAATCTATCTACTCCACCTTGAGATAGAACTATTCCAGTTACACCCCCACCAGTAAACATAAAAATAAAACCTAATGCAAACAGCATAGGAGTTTTGAGCTCAATTGCCCCACCCCACATAGTTGCAATCCAACTAAAGACTTTTATACCAGTGATAACACCAATGAAGATTGTACTAGTACTAAAAAATATAACTGCATCTTTACTAAGTCCAACAGTAAACATGTGATGAGCCCAGACCATAAATCCAAACACTGCTATACCTATCATAGCATAAATCATTCCCATATGACCAAACACTGGTCTATGAGAGAAAGTTGATACGACTTGACTTATTATGCCAAATGCAGGGAAGATAATGATATAAACTTCTGGATGACCAAAAAACCAAAATAGATGTTGAAATAATACAGGGTCACCACCACCAGCAGGATCGAAAAAGGAAGTACCAATATTACGGTCAGTAAGTAGCATAGTTATAGCACCGGCAAGTACAGGTAAAGCAATAATTAGCATAAATGATGTCAATAAGATTGACCAAACGAATAATGGCATTTTGGTCAATAGCATACCTTTTATGCGCATATTGAGTATAGTAACTATGAAGTTAATTGCTCCAACAATTGATGATATACCAGCAATATGAAGTGCAAATATAGCAAGATCAACTCCTGTACTTGGATGGAATATAATTTGTGATAAGGGTGGATATAAAGTCCATCCTGTTCCTGGCCCTTCACCAGCAAATGTTGAAAAAATAAGCAGAATAAAAGATGATACTAATAACCAGAAACTCAGATTATTCATACGAGGGAATGCCATATCTGGTGAACCAATCATAAGAGGTACAAACCAATTACCAAATCCCCCCATTAGAGCTGGCATTATCATAAAGAATAGCATTATTATTGCATGTCCTGTAACCATTACATTGTACATTTGATAATTGTTGTTAAGTATATTAACGTGCATTAGCTGAGTACGAATAACTATTGATAACAACCCACCAATAATCCCAGTTAATATAGAAAAAATAATATATAGTGTCCCTATATCCTTATGGTTAGTAGAAAATAACCAACGCCTTATACCTTTTGGTATATCACTCATGCCTGTCTCCAAATTTAACTTGCTAATTTTTTGCTTTCAATCCATTCATTGAAATCTTTCTTACTCACTGCCTTAACAACAATTGGCATGAATCCATGGCCTTGACCACATAATTCATAACATTGCCCGTAGTAAATACCAGGGTTTTTGACATTAAACCATGCTTCATTTAACCTTCCTGGTATTGCATCGACTTTTATGCCGAAAGCTGGTATTCCCCAACTATGTATTACATCCCCTGCAGTAACTTGCAGACGAATATTAGTATCAATAGGTAAAACAACATTATTGTCAACAGAAAATAGCTTTAAATCTTCTTTAGCAAAATCATTTGCTTCCTTGATATAACTATCAAATGACATTTGGTATTCAGGATACTGATAGCTCCAATACCACTGGTGGCCAATAACCTTCAAGGTTATATCAGACTTTGGTATTTTTTCTTGTAGCTTAATTAATTGAGCATTCTTAAATGCTAACACACCAACAATAATCGTTGGTATAATAAACCAGGCAATTTCTAAGGTGACATTATGATTTGTTTGGCTTATATTTATAACTTTATTTTTGCGAAATCGGAATATCACATAAGCAAGTAGCATCCATATAAGAAACATTATCCCAACCATTACAGCAGTGACAAATGAATGTGCCCTAACTATAACTTCCATCATTTCAGTTGCAGGTTTAGGAAATCCTAATTGCCAAGGAGTAGGAAAAGAAGCAATTGATATGTTTGAATAAAAGACTATCAATAATGCAAACAACCTTGACATACTTATTTATTAGTAATGGTGTAAAACTAACTATATAATATTGTATACAAATTTGTTATGCAATAAAGATTAGTGATTTTTAATATCCAGTGTTATAAAAAATATAGCCCTAATGAAGGGGGATCGTATTTATCTTGAGCTATGCTATAATGATATCTGTTGTTGCTAGTAATTTTCTAGCTTCAAACTCAAAAGCAGTGATAGGCTTATTAAGCTTTTTATTTTTACTTGTACCCATTTGTTTAGAATGGGAGCATTCCTATGGTATAGCAAAATGCGTAACTATCTTTCTATAAAAGACCTATCAATCGTTGCAATTATAGGTGTAAATAAGAATGACAAAAGTGTGCGTGATTGAGTGACTATGTATACTTCTACTGGCATACCAGGATATAGGTACACATTTTTAAACTGAGCAAGTTCTGACTTTGGTATCATTATACGCACTGAATAATAACGTCCTAACCTTTGATCATCAAGAGCATCAGGAGAGATATGGCTTACTATGCCATTAATCAAACTCAAACGACGTGCATTATATGCACTCAGTCTCACTTTGACTTTTAACCCCTTTAATCCGTCAATAGAGACTATGTTGCTGTCTTTTTTTTGCGCTGATATTATTTCTTCTATATTTCTTGTCTGAATCTTAGTGTCTATCATAAGATCATCATTGGAAGGTACTACGCTCATAACTGGCACTCCAGATTGTATAACACCGCCTTCAGTGTGATATCTTATGTCTGTAACTATTCCATCCTGAGGTGACCTAATTACTGTATGTGCTAACGTGTCTTCTGCAACCATTAGCCTCTCTCTTAAGTCAGCAATAGATATAGCAATTTCCTTGAGTTCTGTATTTGCTTTTTCTTGAGAATCATTTCTTATGTTTAAAATTTCTAATTCGTTCTCTCCAATTTTTTGCTGCGTTTGAGATATTGCAGTGCGATAATGACCGACTCTACCATTAATCTCAGCAAGCTGCTTTTCTAGAGCTAAAATATTTGGTTTACCAATATATCCATTGCTAAGAAGCTGTCTTTTTATTTCCAATTCCTCAACTATTAATTTACATTGCTTTAGAGCTGCGTCCAATTGATAGTTTAGCCCTACTAACTCATCATGTAGCTGCCTTATGCGCAGTTGTAGTATGTTAGTTTTTCCTAATATGCTACTGCAATGAGAATAGAATAATTTTATCTGATTTTTTACTACTTTATTTACGAGCTCACTCTTAGTCAATTTTTTGACTTCATCAGGAAAATTAATTTTATCTAATCCTTCTCTAATAGAGATTAGTCTTGATTCATTTGCTAAAAGCGATAAGAGCTTTTCTTTGATTATATTTAGATTCGCCTTTTCATTAATATCATTTAGCAAAACTAAAGGCTCATCTTTCTTAACTATTTGACCTTCTCTGACTAGAATCTTTTTTATTACTCCGCCTCCTAAATGCTGAATTACCTTTCTATTTGAAGATACAACGACCTCTCCATTTGCACGTACTGCACCATCAATTGGAGCTATAGCTGCCCAAATACCACCTATTCCAAAGAAAATGACTATTATTACCAGGCCAAAAAATAGTGGTCCACGTGTTACTCTCAAGACCTCGTTTGAGTGATTCCTCTCAAGGTTTAAAATAAAACTTGTTATTGTGTCAATTAATATAAAAGTTCTATCCAAAAATTTTAGTTTTTTTTTCTTTTTTATCACTTGCATATTTATATTATCACTATAGATAAAAAACCATGTCAAAGAAAATAAGACACAAGTTTGCTTATTCAGTAAATACTACTGTTGACATATAGGATTACATCTAAAAATTAAAGTATGTGACTCAAGCACATAACTTAGACTGTTTTGTACTTTGGATAAACCGTTTAGTAATAATCTGTACTATACTTAGCATGAATTGAGCTCTTGTAAGTATTAAACCATTTATGCATGTAAAAAATGCATTGCTAATTAAACAATGTTCTGTTAGTAATATCAGGAAAACAAAATCATTATGTTCCAATTGGAAGGCAGGAAATTTCTCGTTACTGGTGCTTCAGGTGGGATAGGCCAAGCAATTGTAGGGATTATGCATAAAGCTGGAACAACTTTATGTATCTCTGGTACAAAGAGAGAGATCCTTGAAGGAATTGCTAAGCAGTACAAAAAGAACATACACGTACTTCCTTGCAATTTATTAAGTACTGAGGAAGTAAATAATTTAATAGAAAGAGCAAGCGAATTGATGACAGGTTTTGATGGGCTTATATGCAATGCAGGCATTACACAAGATAGGTTACTACTAAAAATGACAGATGAAGCATGGCAAAAAGTAATTGATATAAACTTGAGCTCTACATTTAAGTTGAGTAGAGAAGCGTGTAAAAAATTAATTAAAAATAACTGGGAAGGATTATAAATATTTCTTCAATAGTAGGGTTAACAGGAAATGCTGGACAAGCAAATTACGCAGCAGCGAAAGCTGGAATAATAGCTATGAGTAAATCTATAGCAAAAGAAGTTGCAAGTCGAAATATAACAGTTAATTGTATTGCTCCTGGGTTTATAGATACTAAGATGACTGGAGGTTTAACTAAAGAACAAAAAAGAAAAATAATAGATAATATCCCGATGAAAAAGATTGGAACTGCAGAAGAAGTAGCAGCAGGTGTTTTATTTTTAGCAAGCAATGAAGCAAAATATATCACAGGTCATGTATTAAATATTAATGGCGGCTTATTTATGTAGAGCACCATTATTTATATAGTCTATAGACAAGTTGTAGACTTTGCTTTAAAATAAAATGTGTATAAACTAAAATGAGGAAATGGGCTCTGTAATAAGAAAAATTTTTAATATCTTGTATGCGGCACTACTTCTTTCAGGTTACCCAACTACCTCAGATGCTGGAAGTAGCGATATAGATGATACAACTGCTCAAGTAATATGCAATATTATTGGTTATATTTGGGGGATAGGTGGTCCACTCATGACTGTAGTAATAATTGGTGCATCTTTGCTTGCAATATTCGGTAGGATGCCTTGGCCAGCCCTGTTTGCTTTAGGGATGTTTTGTGGTGTATTTTTCGGTGCTAAGGCAATTATAATGAAAGTTATACCTAACATGAATGATAGTGTAAAGATTATGCTAGAAAACTGCGGAACGAAAAAATAGTAAAAGTAAAAAGGATTAGATAAAATTATTCTATTCTCATTGCAGTAGCATATTAGGAAAAACTAACATACTACAACTGCGCATAAGGCAGCTACATGATGAGTTAGTAGGGCTAAACTATCAACATTTTTCATATATTTTCGATACTAGCTCAACTTCTTTTTTTGACATAGCTAATTAGTTTATCAATGGTAGTTAACTTAATCTTATGTTGTCCAGCAAACTCAAGTAACTGAGGTAAACGCATCATAGAACCATCATCATTAACTAATTCACATCCAACAGCTGCATGATTAAGATCAACTAACTTTGCTATTTCTACACTAGCTTCAGTATGACCATTGCGTGCCAAGACTCCGCTATCATTTGCAATAATAGGAAAAACGTGGCCAGGAGTAATAATGTCATCCTTAGTGCTCTTTTCATCAATAGCAATAAGTATTGTACGTGTCCTGTCATTAGCGGAAACGCCTGTTGTAATACCATAACGTGCATCGATTGATGTAGTAAATGCAGTATGAGGAGTAAGTTTCTCATCCACATTACTTCTTCTCATAAACTCAAGACCTAGCCTATTCATGTGAATCTTTGTCATAGCTAAGAATACGATGCCAGTACCATATCTAATCATAAAAGCTACGTGCTTTGGCTTTAATTTTTCAGCTAAGATGATCAAATCTCCTTCATTTTCCCTATCTTCATTATCAACTAAAATAAATAATTTACCAGACTGGGCATCCTCTAATACATCTTCTACAGGAGAAATATATGATAGATCCATTGATGCATAAGTAGCTTCTACCATAATTTATTTAAACTCAATCCTAACTACTTTATATAATTTCTCTCCGCTTGGGACTACTACCTCTACGTATTCACCAATTTTTTTGCCAATTAAAGCACTACCTAAAGGTGAGCTAGTAGATATTAATTGCCTTGAAACATCAGCCTCATATTCACCTACAATTTTATAAATATACTCTACTTCACTACCATCGTCATTTAACATGCTTAATGTTACTGTTGCACCAAACATTACTGAATTACCAGATAAATTCTTTACCTCTATTACTTCTGCATGAGAAAGCTTGTTTTCTAGCTCTATTATACGACCTTCAATAAACCCTAACCTTTCTCGTGCAGCATGATACTCTGCGCTCTCAGACAAATCACCTTGATCGCGTGCATCAGAAATAGCCTGTATAATAGAAGGTTTTTCTTCTTTTAATTTCTCAAGCTCAGCTTGCATAAATCCAAAACCTTCTTTTGTTATAGGAAATTTTTTAATGACGGATGAAGTCATAACCACCACCTAAACTCAATTAAATTGAGTAATAAAACTACTAACGATATTAAAAATATCCTTTTTGATAACATTATTCATGTCACTTGACAACTTTTCTAAAACTTCAGGATATTCATTATGAAAATAATTGATAAGCTCACATTCAAATTTACTAACGTTACTTATTTGTATCTTGCCTAGCTGATCATATAAATTAGAAAAAATGTACATCAGTACTACTTGTTCTTCTATCGGCATAGGTGAATGCTGTTTTTGTTTTAATAGCTCAATAAGATATTTACCCTTATCCAAGGATAATTGGACACTAGCATCAAGATCAGAACTAAATCTTGCAAAATCCTCCAGTTCTCTATACTGAGCTAGACTTAGCTTTACAGAGCTAGAGACTTTTTTTACAGATTTCAGTTGTGCAGCAGAACCAATTCGCGAAACTGATAAACCTATATTCACTGCAGGACGGAACCCTTTATGAAACAGCTCAGACTCAAGAAAAATTTGCCCATCAGTAATTGAAATTACATTAGTTGAAATGTATGCAGATACATCACCTGCTTGAGTTTCAATAATCGGCAAAGCAGTCAAAGACCCATGTCCTTTCTCATTAGACATTTTAGCAGCTCTCTCAAGTAAACGAGAATGTACATAAAATATATCTCCAGGATAGGCCTCACGTCCAGGAGAACGTCTCAGCAGTAAAGATATTTGTCTGTACGCTATAGCATGCTTAGACAAATCATCATATACTACCAAACAATGCATTCCATTATCACGGAAAAATTCTCCAATAGTGCAACCAGCATAAGGCGCTAAAAACTGCATAGGTGCACAGTCAGATGCACTAGCCACAACTACAACTGTATAATCTAATGCTCCACTTTCTTTTAGTTTATTTACTACTTTTGCCACTGATGAAATTTTTTGCCCGATAGCAACATAAACACAATAAATCTTTTGATACTCATCTGCCTTATCATTAATCCTTCTCTGATTAATGATAGTATCAAGTGCAATAGTAGTTTTCCCGATTTGTCTATCGCCAATAATTAGTTCACGCTGTCCTCTGCCTATTGGGATTAGTAAGTCTATAATTTTAATTCCGGTCTGTAGAGGTTCATGGACAGATTTACGATCAATAATTCCTGGGGCCTTAGGGTCTATGTCCATTTTGTTCTTAACTGTAATCTTTCCACCACTGTCTATTGGGTAACCAAGTGCATTTACTACCCTTCCAAGTAATTCATGTCCCACAGGCACTTGCATAACATCACCACTACATTTTACAATATCTCCTTCTTTTATATCACGATCATTACCAAGCACCACTACTCCAGCAGTATCATGATCTAAATCAAAAACTATCCCTTCTATGCCACTCGCAAAAAGTACCTTTTCGCTAAACTTTGCTTCTTCAAGTCCGTAAATCAGTGCAATACCATCAGTCACTGAAATCACTTCGCCTATATTTTCTCGTTTTATAGGATAATCAAATGTATCAACCTTTTCACGTATTATATTTACTATCTCAGAAGCATTTATACTATCCTTCATATACAACTCCTAATCTTTAATATCTCGGTTTTGCTAAAACCAACTAATCTATCTAAGTAACTTTTCAGCGAAACATCGATTAAACTAAAACCATACTTTACTACAAAACCACCAATTATGGAAGTGTCTACTATATTATCTACTTTTATTATCTTACCAATAGAACTCAAAGATTCAGTAATTATTTTTATGTCAGTCCCACTCAGCATCTCTGCTGACTTTATAGTAACTTCTAACTCATTATCATTTTCTCTTACAAGATTTAAGAACTTTTTTAGTATAAAGAGTAATAAATTAGAGCGCCTGTTTGCAAGTATTACTATAATGAATCTTACTAAGCTTTCATTCAGATCTCTACCTATGGAAAGTAGAACCTCTCTCTTGTGCGTAAGAGAAATTATAGGATGAGACAGATACATAAAAACCTCAGGTCGACTTTCAAAAAAATCCAATAAAAACTGGACTTCTTTTTTTATAGGACCTAACTTGTTTTTTGCAACATAAAACAGGACCTTAGCATAAGATGAAATTAAATTAATGTATTGAGCCTTTTTCACATTAAATTACACATATATAAAAAGCTAAATATCTTACAGTTTGGCCATATGGTCAACTAAAAAGCTTAGACCTCAGCTGATATACAACCAAAACTTTTATGGCTTAAATTCATTTAGTTATTTGTCTGCTAAGGAAAAACATGCTAAAAATAGTTAGATCCAACGATCAAGTTAATTATAACGATTTTCTTAGAATAAAGGAAAATACTTTTCACTACTTACCTATTACTAATTGCTAACTACTAGCTAAAAAGATCACATCACCAAAGATAACACATAATTTTATAAACATTTCTTCTTAATTTAACAAAAGAATATCGCTAAAGCAACTTGAAAAGTGTATTCTCAGCAGAGCATGACAATCTAAATACATTGTGGTTTTACTTTTTTAAGTTTAAAAGTTGCTGATTGCAACCTTTGTTCTAGGCAGCTCTTTACTGACATCCTGCCCTTTCTTCAAAAAAAAATTCCTAGTATATATAGATCAAGAAACGGATCATGAGAAAAAAGGCACATACAGACATGTTTCAAGATGAACATATCCTTTTAGATTAGATGCTACTTCTACAGCCTATCTATAGTAATTACTATATACACATATGTTCTCGACTCACTTTTAACAATACAACATGACATTTACCTATTCTTCTTTAAGCTAAAATATAGTAACTTACCAAGTAGGTTAATTGCAAGATGTTCCTTTCTTGCTTAATTTTAAGAGCATTAATCTTCCTTTCTTTAGAAAAAGAGATAGCAAATTTCTCTTATTTGTATTCTTCAAAGGTTTATCTTATTTTGTTTTTATACTTAAACTCTCAAAATCAATTATCTTTACTTATATATCCCGCTAGCGGGAGTCCTAGATATTAAGAGCCCATATTCCAGTCTAATTGCTTTTTCAGTAGTTTGTTTCTTGTTTTCGAGTATGCTATATGTCGGTAAAGCCAGATAATTCAATAAGGAGTCTTGAAATTCTCTCACCATGTACTTATACTA
>JABVXU010000379.1:0-52799 GCA_013365365.1 Cruorifilaria tuberocauda
TTTTTTTTCGTAAAAATTGTTTTTTAAATCATCTACAGGAATGGAATATCAATTAATTATCATTAATTGTATCATACTTACTGTTAGAAGAATTAGAGCAATCGGATCTTTTTTGATATTACGTAAAGTATCACGTGAAAGTAATAATGAAAAAGTATTTGGTGTAATTTTCACGTATCGCCAAGTAATATAGCATAAAAGAACATTCCATGGAACAATAGCAAATACTAGTCCAATTAATAAATATAATAGATGGCTATTATTTAACTCTCGTTGTATCGTACCAACAATCCATTGTTCATTACATCGTGATACAGTACAGTAACATGATTTTGTATTATCTATAGATTATTATTAACATATAATGGAAATTTTTAATATGCCCAGTTAGATTTATTGAAATTATTAATGATAAATTTAAATACGAAATTAATTAGACTCAAAAAAAAATTAGGATTGATTTGAAAATTTTTTATTCAGTATAAATTATATTACTGTATTACAGTAACATTCAGTATATGTTACTGTAATACAGTAACTTTTATTTTGTATTTTAAAATTAATAAATTTGTAAATTTATAAACCTATACTGTGTAATTAACTAAATTTGTATTTAATTGAAATAGAATAATTTTACGTTTAACTTAAACAGGTTATCGGTTGTCTGTCGGAAAATAATTTAAATATTCAAATGTTTTGATAGCTTTGAAAGAAACAGGCCTGATGAAATGCAAATTTGCTGATAATTATCATTTGATAATAGTTGGGAAGGTGTAATTGCTTGTTGATTTTCCGGTAGATCACATCCGTATTCTTCAAATTTTCCATAAATCGTTGTAAACAGGAGATGGTGACAGTAACTAATCGCTTTGCATAAAATCTCTCTACCGGAATTCAAGCAAATCAGACGATCATTTGTTAAATTCCTGTTACAAAGAAGAATTTTCAAAAAAATAAAAATCTGTTATTGTCAGAGAAAAAACTTTCGATTTTTGACTTATTGATTTTTAAGAAATTGACCTTTTAAAATTTCTTAAAGTAATTACAGTTTTAAGTAATTTCAAACACACGTAATTTTTAGACAAAAGAAAACAAATTTCTTCCATAATTGCCGTAAAAAGATATTAATTATAAGAGACAGGAAAAAAAATAGAGCAATGATAAAAGGTAAAAGGTAAGGTAGCAAGGTGAGAAAGGTAAAATTCTTTCAAAAATTGATAGCATTCAAAAAAAAACGACAACGAATTCAGTTAATTAATTAACTAATTAATTAATTAATTTGCATTCCTACAAAGAACTATTTTTCAGCAAACTTTTTAACGTTTTCATACTATTTCTGATTTTATTTCATTTATCATTTTTTCTCTTTTTTGAAATTTTTTTTTAACTTATCAAAATACGTATAATTCGAGTTTTGAATTTTTTTTTTTGATAATAAAAGTTTTTTAAATTTTAATTTTTAATTTTTTCATTTTAATTTTTTTAATTTTTAAAAATTTTTGCAAAGTCAGTTTTTCAATAATTCGCAGAACATTTTCACTGAATTGTGGAAGTCGTCGATAACGATAGCCGTTTGTTCATTATCACCGCACTTCGCGATAACTCAGTCCCAATTCCAGGAAATGCCGGAATACACGTTCTTTGAAAATGTTAAATTGGTATGAATGACCGCTTTCTGTGATTTCTCAATTTAACTACCATATTATTAGAGAAAATGCAAATTTGCTATAAGTTATTTGAATTTTCCATGCTCGAAAATATGCTATCTTTAAATTTAAATAATTTAAATTTAAATAACTTTTCAAATTTGCAAATTTTCATGATTTCATGATCACGTTCGATTCAAATAGAATTCGTATTTTTATAGAATCAATTGATTAACATATATCTTCTTCATCCGATCATTAACAAACAGTGTAGTTGAAATTTAAATTTCACCACCATATAAATTGTGAGAGATATAATTCTGTCTAAATTTTGTTTAAAGTAATAATACTATTATTACCTTACTACACGTCATAATAAAACCTGTAATCAGGTAAATTTGTCAACAAAAATAAGCATGAAAAATTTATTTACAGGTAAGAAAACGATCAACAAGAGTAAAATGGTAAAGTTTTAAAAAAAAAAAGTAGAAGAAAATATAACGCATGTGAAAATTACAATTTAAATTAATTTTAGCAAATTTTTTTGAAGAAATTTTTTTTTTTTTTGGAATTATGATCATTAGAATAATGATGAATATATTACAGATATTTATAATCATATTTATTTGCAGAATTGATATAGTGATATTTGAATGGTAAATTTATAACGATTATTTGAATAATCGTGAATTTACCACAAAGAGTTTATAATCATATTATTTCATATTGATATTGTGATATTGAAAAAGGTAAATTTATTACGATCATTGGAATAATAGTAAGTTTACTATAAAAATTTATAATCATATTATTTTTTGAAATTGATAGAGTAATATTGCAACAGCAATTTTTAGAATAATGATAAATTTACTATAAAAATTCATAATCATATTATTTTTAAACTTGATATCGTGATAACGGAATAGCAATTTTGCAACGATTATTAGAATAATAATAATTTTACTATGAAAATTTATAATCATATTACTTTCTGGAACTAATATAGTGGTATTTCGAATTTAAATTTTATCAAAAACAAAGGAAATAATCGATGATGTTTAGCAGTTTAAAGAAAGGTAATAAAAAATTGAGGGAAAAAAAAATCATGATTACACGTTACAAATGAAAGTATACATTTTGAAAGCATATTTAAACAGTATGCCAATCAATGCATTTTAAATTATTTCAATTTAGGATAATAATTTAAAGTAAAGTAACGATTTAAAGTAAGTAACGATAAATAAACAAAAAAACTACAAATTATGTATACATATGTATTTCAATTATTATATTTATATGAGTTAGAAAAGTAACTTAGGTTATATTTTATTTATATATATATATGTATAAAAAATTCCATTCTCTATCTCTATCATTAATCATTATCTCTATCATTAAAGTTTTTATAAAATTCATCGAAATTGTTATTTTAAAAATTTCGAGAAATTTACAATCAAGAAATTTTCAATTATTTGAATGAATGAAATTTTTTTAGAAATTATGATGAATTTTTTGCATGATTATTAAAATTTGAATATTCAATATCAAATATACTGATGAATCGTTGATTGAATTAATTTACAATTAATTAAATTAAATTAATTAAAATTCGTTTTAATTATTATATTTGTATGAATTAGAAAATTCTATGAATTTTCTATCAATACTACTTGATATTGCGAAAAATTCTAAAAATTCTAAATTGATTAATATTACTTAAGTAATGAATTAATTAATTAATAATTAATATTGAAAAATTTTAATCGATTTTTTACCTGTTTTCTTTTTTAGGATAATTTAAAACAATGAATAATTGATCTATTTTTCACCATAGAAATCAAAGTATGGATTGCAATCAGAATTGTCACCAACTCGTGTGACATTCTGCCATGCACCACAACAATTCAGATAACCTTCGATAGTTTTTGATTCAGTTGTTGATAAGAATGGTTGAATGTAGCATGGCTCAGTGAATCGTGTTGTTGCTAATTCCTTGATCGATGTATAAGTTGCTAATCCACCACCAATCAGTCCAATCACTTTAAATAATAGCAATCAATATGAGTAATTGATATCAACCTCTTCAACTTATAATTTACATTACTTTAAATAATGACAATCATGATTAGTAATATTAACTTCAGCTTATCACTTATATCACTTTAAATAATAGCAATCAATATGATTAATTGATATCAACTTCAGCTTATCACTCATATCACTTTAAATAATGACAATCAATATGAGTAATTGATATCAACCTCTTCAACTTATTACTTGTATCATTTTAAATCATAGCAATCACTACGATTATTAATATTAATCTCTTCAACTTATACATTATAATTTACATTACTTATAATTTACATTCTTATAATTTACATTACTTTAAATAATGACAATCATTATGATTAGTAATATCAACTTCAGCTTATCACTCATATCACTTTAAATAATGACAATCAATATGAGTAATTGATATCAACCTCTTCAACTTATAATTTACATTACTTTAAATAATGACAATCATTATGATTAGTAATATCAACTTCAGCTTATCACTTATATCACTTTAAATAATAGCAATCAATATGAGTAATTGATATCAACCTCTTCAACTTATCACTTGTATCATTTCAAATCATAGCAATCACTATGATCATTAATATTAACCTATAATTTATAATTTACATTATAATTTACATTACTTATAATTTATTTACATTACTTATAAGTTACATTCTTATAACTTACATTATTTTAAATAATGACAATCATTATGATTAGTAATATCAACTTCAGCTTATCACTTATATCACTTTAAATCGTAGCTATCACTATGATTATTTTTATATCAACTTTAATTTATTACTTATATCACTTTAAATCATAGCAGCTATTATGATTATTAATATCAACCTCTTCAACTTATCACTTAATCACTTTAATTAATAGCAATCATTGATATTATTAAACGCTACTTTTTCAACTTATCACTCATGTCACTTTAAATCGTAGCGGTCACTGTGATTATTAATATCAACTTCTTCAACTTATGCATGAGAATTTAATCATTTTTACAATTATCACTACTTATCATAATGTTTCTTTTTCAAAACAATACTTTAAAAAATTTACTGAAAAAAATTAATTCTAATTTTTAGCTCCATTTATTTTTTTTTATTCGTTAAAAATATTTCCAAAAAATTTGTAAATTTTCCAAAACAAAAAAAGAATCATTCCAGAAATGAAATATAATCGAATTTTGATTCCGATATTTTTTGTATAAAAGTTTTTTTCCAAAGGTCGAAAATGACGAATTATCGAATTGTCATTTCGAAATTTCAATTTTTTTTTTTGGATAAATTAATTTAATTCATATACGAATAAATAATCCATGAAAAAGTATTAAATATTAGCATTTTATTTAAAAAAAAATTTTTTTACAGCTTTACAAAAAAAAATTATCATTTACATGAAATTCTGTAAACTATTAAACATAAATCTCTCATTCCCTCTCTCTCTCTCTCTCTCCTCCCTCCGTTCTTCTTTGAAAAAATAATTAGAAAGCATGCATGATAACTTAATCATGTTTACAATTATCACTACTGATAGACATATGATCAGACAGATCATATGATTAATTGTCCTAGGTGATAAAATTATTTTTCATAAAAACTTATTTGCAGCTTTGAGTTATTAGGAAATAATTTAAAAGTTTTTTTTTGCACCTTTATTAATTAATTGATTTTATTGATTGTTTAATTAAAAGGTAAATTAAGTAAAATTTGAAAGTTGATCTGATAAATCTGATAAATGTACATTTGTACAGCTGATAAATGATATATATGCATGAGCTTATTTTATATTAGCTTGTTTCATTCATCAAACACTTTATCTTATCATATCTTATCATCGAATTAAAAGTTACTCCAATTACTCCAATTACCCCTTTCAAGTCGTAAATTTTTTATATTGTAAATTATTAATGAAAATTTATCACTGATAAATAAATGATAATTAAACTTACCAATGATAAATGAACAGATGATTAAACGTCGTCTGGGTGAACGTACCAATACTCTGCAAAAATACTTCTATGACTTTATACGAAAGTAAGTATTTATGAAATATGAAAGTAATTATTTGTATGAAATGAAAGTAATTATTAAATGAAAGTAATTGTTTATGAAAATAATTTCAATTTAAACTTTTATATTTTATTGTTTTAAAATTAAGCGAAACGATTTAAAAAGCATATAAATAGCTAATCACTATTAGCAACTTTTTAAATTACATTTACATTAAATTGTTTTAAAGGTTCAAAAGTCAAATTAATTAATTAATTATTTTTAAAATTCAACAAAAATAAAACGAACTCTGCAAACGATGGTATCTCATCTAGTGTTTTCTTTCCTTTCTCCTCTGCTATTTCATCACCAACTGTTAGATAGAGATAAAATAAACATGGAAATATCAGTGAGGTTAAAGTTAGTGTTGAACTACCAACTAAACCAAGTACCGGTCCAAATGATGGTAAACTTTCTGCTACAAAAACTACCGTTAACATCATTCCTGTTCGAACCAGTACTCTTTGCCAACAAAAATCTGAAATTGAAATTAATTCTTGAAATCATTAGCTCATCACTATAATCATTATAATTTTTATAATAATTGTAATTTAATTACAGTAATCTTTATAACAAATCATAATTCAATTACAGTAATCTTTATAACAGATCACTGTAATTCAATTATTGTAATCTTTATAACAAATCACTGTAATTCAATTACAGTAGTCTTTATAACAAATCATTGTAATTCAATTACAGTAATCTTTATAATCATTGTAATTCAATTACAGTAGTCTTTATAACAAATCATTGTAATTCAATTACAGTAATTTTTGTAACAAATCATTGTAATTCAATTACAGTAATCTTTATAACAAATCACTGTAATTCAATCATTTTTCGTTATTCTATGAATACTTAGAATTTCCTATCATCATAATCTTTGTCTTTGTTTTTGTTTTACTTCATTATCACTATCATTATCACCTATCAGCTCGAATTATTGTTTAATTAAAATTTTTTTATCAGCTAAATTCTTTTTAAAAGTTAGTGAGATAGTTATGAATATCAAATTGTTAAATTATTATTACTAATAACAAAACAATATTTGAAATCTCTTTTGTTTTTCTTGAATTCGTTTTGAAACTTTTTTAAAACTTGATTATAATTAATTAATTATGCTTAATTAATTAATTAGAAAAGAAGAGAAACGAACGATGTGGAATTCCGAAAATTTCCTCAGCTTCCTGGTTAAGAGGATTGAAAACGATAGCAAGCGTAAGTATGCAATGAAGAGTTATCAGGATATTAGCACCTTGTTGTAGAGTGGTATTTTGTATGGAATTAAGAACCGACTCACGTAATGAATTTCCGTACGTCAAATAAGCCAGAATGCAAACCGGTGTATAAAGCATATACACAACTATAATTTAACGATTACTTATTCAGTATTTCTCATTTCATTTATCAAGGAAGAAAAAAAGTTTGATAATTAATTTAAATTTAAATTATGAGTATATTTATTTTTGATTATGATTACATCTAAATTATGATATGATTACAATTTCACAATTATTTATACAATATTTCTCATTTGATTTATCGAAAAAAAGCTGATAATTTAGGATAATTAATTTTAATTTAAATTATGATTATGATTATAAATTATGATTATTTTTGATTATAGTTATATTTAAACTATGATATCATTATGAAATTATGATTTATGATAATTAATGAATACTTAAAAAGTAAATTTTCCATCTAATTAGCAATACTTAATTATACTCTTCTTTATCTCTTTACTTCTTTTTCAATTTTCATTATAAGGAATATTTATACATGAAAAATTTTATTGAAACTTTAAATGATTAAAAATAAATTAATAGTAATAAATGATTGTTTACTTGAAAATTTTTCACCTGAATTAGTAATTTTCATTTTTAAAATATTATTAAAAAATGAAAATTATGCAACCTACTAAGGAATGCTAAAATTGATGATCGCGTAAAATGATACGGTTTACGCATATCATGAAGAATTGTTGGAAATGCAGCATGTCCACCGTAGGAAAATAAAATTGTTCCAAGTGCTAGAAAATAATTTGTCGGTAAAATGGTAATATTAGAGGAACGTTCAGGTGAACAGGTGGAATAATCCAATGCGGCACCAATCATAACCATAATTAAAGCAAGTGTTGTTGTTATCATTGCCATTATTATAGCCCACCTGGTAAAAAAAAAAAAAAAAGAAAGCAATTATTAGCAATTTATCGCAGAAACCTTACGAAACCTTTTACTTGCTTTAATCTAAAAGGTTTCGTAAGTTTACGAAATCTTTTAAACTCCGTTTAATTTCTTCATTCATTCTTGTGTAACATTGGATAAGTGATCAAAAAGTAAAAATTTTTAATTATCCATGTTTTACAAGAATCAAACTTTTTAATTTTAATAAAATTTGAATTTACAGATTTTTTGGCTTATCATTTCTAGTTCATAATATAGCATTCATCTTCTCTTTTTCATTTTTTTTTTCAATTTTTGTTAAATTTATTAACTTCTTTTTTCTCTTCCGCAATGATTACAATATTACATAGTAACTGTATTATCACCAATATTAGTTGTTACCTTTGTAATTTTACACGCTTACTTCAAAATAAAACTTTTTTCAAATAATTACAAAGTTAGCAACTGAACAACGAATGAAATTAGTTGTACTGAATTATTTCATTGTTTATAGAGATACGAAATTAATAGTATCACTTCAAATGAATCATTTAGTTTGTCACGGAGTCTAAACTTCGACAAGTATATACTTTTAGATAAAGAAAGTAAAAATACTTAGAAACCTTTAGAAAACCTTACCTTAGAGAAAAAAATTTACATTTTCAAAATTACTTTAAACCTTTAGTTAATACATATTCGAATATTATATATCTAAAGAGTAATACTGATTAATGAATTTAAAAATTTTTAAAATTCTTAGGTAAATATTTTAAATGATTTTTGTATTTTATTTAATTTTTAGAAAGAAAATTTTTCCAATTTCATTTCTTAAAAAATTTTTAAATTCTTGATAATTTCATTCGATTAATCCATTTGGCATATATAATAGGAGAAATGAAAATTACCAGAAATCTTGCGGTGATTTCAGGAATGTAACCGGTAGAAGACAAATACCAACTGTCAATATTGCATAGCAAAATGATATTTCAATTTTGAAGAATGCATCAATGAAATCACTGATATTTTTAGCTGATAATATCAGATATACAACAGCAATACCAAATTGTGTTATATCAATACATACTGATACTATATGTCTAAAAAATTATTAACGATTAATAAATTTGAAACTTTTAAAATCGATTAATTAATTAATTAATTAATTAAGAGTTAAATAATAATCATCATCATCGTCATTTTTCCATTTGAGACATTTCCGGAGTATAAAAATTATTACTGATTAATAAACTTAAAACTTTTAAAATTGATTAATTAATTAATTAACTAATTAAATTTAAAACTTTAGAGTTAATTAATTAATTAATTAATTAAGAGTTATATCATCAGCACCATATTTTTATTTGAGGTAGCTCCGGATACTTTCATGTTTGCATCATATTTATTCAAAATGTACATTTGAAACATTTGAAAAAAAAATACGCATGGAAAAGTATTTCTTTAAATGAGCAATTACTTTTGTAAATTAGAATAATTTCCTCAGTTGAAAGTCCATAGGTCATAGGTCAATTTATCTTCAAATGCAACTTATCAAATTTAATTGCTATCAAAATATTTTGATTGATTTAAAAAAAAAAACAATAAACATTTTGCTTTGAAATTTAATAATAAAATAATTATTGATTTTTCCGATATTTTTATTAGCAATTATTTTATTGAATTTGAAAAATTAATTCATAATCTAAAATTGAAACAAAAAAGATTACAGTCTTACTTTACAGTGTTTCCCATTGCGCGTGCACCCATTTCAGGATACGGTTTCCGGCAATGTTCCCGATATTCCGGCCATCTACGTTGCAAAATTGTCCAACCAGCTCCTAGCATACACGCCGTATATGTCATTGCTAAAGCCATCAGTGTATTCATTATCAATCCAGGCCAAAAATCTAGAAATGATCATTTGGATTTAATTATGATTATGATTATGATATGATAATTATGATAAATCATGATTTAATTTAATCTTTTTGCATATTTCAAACATTCAGAGAAGTAATTTACAAAAGTACCTTACAAAAGTAATTGCCTAAAAGTTTTATTTTAAAATATTTAACAGTTTGCATTTGCGCAAATTTACTTGTTTGCACAATAGCTGCTGGTAATGCGACAATTCCGCCACCGGCCAAATCACCGACCACAAATAAACTTGTTATAATCCATCCTAAACCTTGTTCATTACGATGTCTTTCATTCGTACTCTTATCATTTTCCATTCCAAACGATCCGGTAGCTACTACACTCATTTCTCTTTTCTAAAATTAAACTTTTATCAAATTTATCAAATGATAAAATTATCAGTTATCATATAAACATTATCATTAGTAAGTTCTTTATTAGCTTAAAAAGAAAAACTGAGGAAAATTTTTAAAAACTTAAGGTTTAATAGATAAAGCGAAATTTAATAACTGAAATTGGAAATGATATTTAGCTATATCATTGAGCTAGAATATCTAACAGCACAATTGAAATCTTTGTTAAAATTAAACTTGAAGCTAAACTTTGACTGATATAGTATCAATTCATATAACAACAACAACAATAACTCTATTTGGACAGGTATTTAATTGGAAATTAGGAAATAAGAAATTAAACCTATATTTTGATTAAAATCGAAATATTATCAAATTCATGCAAATAATAGAATTAATAATTCTGTCTGGACAGGTATTTAGCGGAAATTAATCCCTCTTAACAAAAAAAAAAAAAAGAAATAATCAGTCGTTTCACAATTTTTCCCGAACTACCAGTCTTTCTAGTGGATTATTTTCCCCGAACTACCAGTCTTTCTAGTTGATTGCAGTAATTTTTATAGTTGAATTTTTCATTTAATTTTTGGGGTGGTACTTTTATCAGAAAATGAGAGTGATATGACGATAGATGATATGATCGATGAGAGTGATCGAGAGATCATGATGATGAAACACACGTAGAGAGAAATGAACAGGAAAAAAATGAAGAAAAAAAAAAGTGATCCTTTTTTTTTTGCGAATGAAAGAGGTCAAATGATCAATCAATGATTTAATTCAATCAATCGTTCAAATAATTAAATTCCATTCAGGAAAAGAAAAAACTGAACATTTTCAGCTATAAAATAAGCATGAATGAAATTTTGTTCGAAGTTCAATTTTCTAAGGTAAACAAAAAAAAAAAGAAAACTTTTTTTTTCTGCTCAACGAAATTAACCATTTTACAGCATATTTGCTTTTTTAAATTTAAAAAAAAAAAAACAAAATGTTATGGATCAAATTGAAATGAAATTTATAAATTTAAAAATAATTATCTTATTGATAAGATTATATATATATATTATCAATAAGGTTATTAATTATTTGATTGGAATGTTAATAAAATCATAATTGTCTTTCTTTTTTATCAATAATAACATGTGATTATAATGTCACTCAAATTGGAATGAAATTGTTAATTTAAATGGGAAAAAGTAGGGAAAAAAAAACCTTTATTATATTTGTTTATTTATATTTATTTATTTACAATACATATTGATGACAATATTGATTGAAATGTTAACAAAATCATGATTTTTTTTATCAACGATAACGCATAAAGAATATCAGCAATATATTTTTGTATTATTTTATATTAATATGAAATAATTGTATTATTTTATAACAGTATGATCTAAATGAAAATGAAATTGAGCTAAAAGTTAAATTTCAGAAAAAAATTTTACAATAATTGATAATACATACAATATGATTATATCAAGAAAAGCAAAACAAAGTGAAGATGATAACGAAAAGCTTAAAATCAAATATATATATTGATTGAAATGTTAACATTGATAATAATATATATTGATTGAAAATATATATTATTAAAATGTTAACAAAATCATGATTTTTTTTATCAAGAATATCAAGAGCATATTTTAATTTCTTATTTTGAAGAAAAGTTTATGATATTGAAAATTTAAACTGTAAATGTAGATTAACTTATTGCTATTATCGTAAATATGCATAATTAAATGAATGCAAATAATATTTGATTTATTAATTCAAGTTATTTATTAAGTAATGCAAGTGGTAAGCTTTAATTTTAAAGTAGTGATAATGATAATCAATGATAACGAAGAGGTTAAAATTTTGGAAACCTTGTCAAAAACACGTAATTATTCTATATATTGTCTAAATTATGATTAAAGAGAAGCTATCGAGAATAACTTGATAAAATAATGTTAACGCTGATATCTGTTGATAAGAAAAATAAATTGATAAAATGAAGTTAACACTGATATCTGTTGATAAGAATAATAACTTGATAAAATGATGTTAACGCTGATATCTGTTGATATCGAGAATAACTTGACAAATCGATAACAATTATATCAATTGACAACGAGAATAACTTGATAAAACAATGTTAACACTGATATCTGTTGATAAGAATAATAACTTGATAAAATGATGTTAACACTGATAACTGTTGATATCAAGAATAACTTGATAAAATGATGTTAACACTGATAACTGTTGATATCAAGAATAACTTGATAAAATGATGTTAACACTTATTTCTATCACTTTCGAGTTATCGGTAACTAGAAATTTCATCAACCATAGAGTAATGACACTATCGATTGCGAAGTTAGAATTCATTTTTTATTTTTTTCTTACATTTCTCATGCAAAAGGAACTCGTTTAAGGCAACAAAGAGTTTTAGATGAATTTCATAAAAACATGTTTTCCGTTGTAAAAAAATTATAAAGTTCAAAAGTTAGAGTGGAAAATTGGCATTTCGAAATTTAACTTATATTTCAATTCAACTACTTTGAAATAAAAGTCCAATCTCACTTTTTAAATATAATAAATATGTATTGCAATAAAAATGTGATTAACAGTAATTCGTTATTATCATTACTTATCATTGATGATTCTCAGTGATTATCAATAGATAATATCATAACTCTTCAAGTGATTACTTATGTAATAGTAATTCGTTATTATCATTACTTATCATTGATGATTCTCAGTGATTATCAACGGATAATATCATAACTCTTTAAATGATTACTTATGAAGATTAATTGTTCTGTTTTTAATTTATACTGATATTTTTGAAGAGTTAAAATGAAAAAGTGAAATTTAACTTAGGTTAGTCAGATGAAAGTTAACTTATTGTAAATTACTTGATAAATAACTTTAATGTTTAAAAACATCCAAAATCATTAAGTTATTATTATTCAGTGAAATTTAGGATGTATATTTACAGAATGATAAGATGTAAATAAAGATCATTGATCACAGTTTATGCCAAAATTCATATGATCTATGATCTACTAAATCTTTTACAATTTCAAAAGCTTTCATGCTGTAATAAAAAAAACAATCGACAACTTTCAATCAAGAATTCATACTGATCAATTTTTAAAAATTTTTTATTGATTTTTTTTCAAACAAAAATTTTAAAGCTAAAATTTGTTTTTCAAAATTATTCGAATTTTTATTTTTATTCTTTTATTTATTTAAAATTTCATTTAATTAATTTCATTTAATTTCATTTAATTAAAATTTTTTATTTATTAATAAATTTTTAATTTAAAGTTTTATTTCAAAATTTATTGCATTTATTTCAAATTTTATTTCAAAGATTATCAATTAAGGTCAATATTAAAAATTGAGAGTTAATTTTTACCTATTTAAATTTTTTAATTGAAATATATCTGACTGCTTCATTACGTGGCAGCTGCAAATTCCTGAAATCATATAAGATTTGATGATAATTGATAATAGAATTCAGATGCTTTTGTAATTATTCTGAAAGTTTAGAAGGTAATATATGATTGTGTTTAAACTATTTTTTCCGGTTACGGAATAAACGGATTCCTTTATTCTGGGCGACCGGTTATTCTGTAACCGAAAAAATGATTAATTAATAATTCTGATAAAAAATTGATATTTTATTTACGATTGTTTAGGTTGATCAATTTGTATTTATCTAAAATTAAATTAATAATTGGAAATTATGAATTTTAAATATATTATTTACAGAAGTATGATCAGAATTATTAATTAATTAATTAAAAATACGATACAAATACTTATTGATAAAATCAATCCTTATATAAATGAAATTTTTATCATTCGAAGATCGTTTAGTGATTTATCAAAATCAATTTGAAACTTTGCTAAAACTTTTATCTTTGTCAATAAGTATCGAATAAGTAAAAGTAAGAAGATTATTTCTCAAATTAAAATTAAATAAGTTATACGTAAGTATATTAAAGTATATTTTTTAATATAATAAGTATATTAATAAATATAAGTATAATAATAAAATAATATAATAAAATATAATTAATATAATAAGTATATTAAATAAATTAAAATTATTTACTTTTCGTTAGAAATACTTTTGTAACTTTTGCAAAGTAAAATTGTCAAGTAGTATCAAATTAGCTTTGAGATATTTAATTGAATTTCCATCAGCAATTTTCAGTTTCAACGATGCAAGTGAAAATTTTATTTATTTATTTATTTTTTGACAATTAAAACTTTTTCAAATTTCAAAAATGTAATTGTTGTAATAATTACAATAATTACACTTTTGAATTTTGCAAAAATTGATAAATTGATAAAATTGATAAGATTTAGATTAATGGAAAAAACCCAGTTGATAGAAAAAATTATTTCATTGATAGACTGATAACATCTTTTCGAAGTAATTAATTTTTACTGTTCCCATTGATATCTTGAAGAATAAATAATTCCGTGAAAGTTTTTTCTTTTTTTTTAAATTCTTGATTAAAATTTTTAAATTCTTGATTAAATAATGACTCATAACGCTAACACTAATATCATACAATTGAAGCGATGATAACAATTTAAATTATCAGTTGTTATTTACTAAATATGCAAGTATATCAGTTATATTGTTTTTACGAATTTCTTTAAACACTTCTTTCAAGGTTAAATTTAATAATTGAAATAATTGTTGTGTTTTTTTCTCCTTTTATCAATTCTGTTATCAATTCTATCAATTCTACCACAATATGAAATCGTTGTTTTATAGTTGTAATGTAATTTTATTGTAAGCATCAATAAATTATCTTCTTATTCAGATTTATTCTTTTTTTTTTACAAATTTTTATTTAAAGAAAAAAAAAAGTGAGTAAATAATTTGAAAGAGTAAATGCAAGTTATATCGTTAAGTGATAAATTAATTCATTCGTTTGATATTTGTTTTCAATTCCGAACAGGTTATTCGATAAGAGTGCAAGAGTGCGAAATGTATTTTATCATGAATGAAATGATAATTAAAAATACAAAAATAGCATGTTACTGATAACCACATGTTACTGATAATTTGAATAAGTAATTTAAAAGTATGATTTTAGATATCTGAAGTCAATTTTTGCGCATATCAGATCTACTCGTCTGAATTCATTGAGAAAGGCATTTTTTTTTCAGTTATAAGTATCAAATAAATATAAACTACAATTTCGACAATACTAATAAAATTATGATAAAATTGACTAATTTAATTTCATTCTTAAAAAAAAAGTTATGATTTAATAAATTAATGTAACTCTTATTGTTTTTCTCTTTGATATGAAATTCAATCAATAAAATAATTTAAATAATATAATCAAATATCATTTAAAATCAATAAAGTAATTGAAATAATATAATCAATAATATAATATAATCAAAATATTAAATATCAATAATCAAATAAAAACACGAAATGCACACACACACACAAACACACACACACACACACACACATACACACATACACACTCACATTCCTGATTTGTTGAAATGTATCGAAAATAATTCCATTTCAGATTAATTAATTTGCAATGTTCGCAAATGGACGTTAGTAATTTAAAACTCAGGAAAAGTGCAAGTTAAAGGTACAAGTTAAACGGTGAAATCTTGAAATGAAAATAATTTCACAAAATTTAACAAGTAATTTTAAACTGATCTTGAATAGATTTAAATTTATCTTAAATATTTCAATACAGTAAATAAACAGTAAGCAAAATTTTAATACAATAAATAATGGAATTTAAGTGAAAATTTTCCCAAATGCTCCTCTCTCTCTCTCTCTCTCTCTACAATTTTTTAAAATGTTTGAAATCTCAATTAATGTAAATCATCGAAAATGCAAATGAAGATGTTCATTGTATGGATAATCGCTTTTTGAGAATAGTTTTTATTCCTCTTTTATTTTTCCAGTCAGTAATTCACATGCCGAAATTTTTTGAAAATATTCCGATTTCATTACTATTATCAAAATTCATCATGATACGATGAATCAATCAATCGTTCAATCTTTTAAATAGTATATCAAAAGATTTTTTAATTCCTGAAAATTCGGTAGATAACATGAACTCGGTAAAATAATCCTCTGGAAAAGAAAAAAAAATCAACAGAAATGATAATCAATAATCAATCATTACCGGAAAACTACCGGAAATAAAAGACTATTTGAGGTATTTTGAAGTGATTTAAAAAATTTTTAATTTCTTTATAAATCTTGCTAAAAATTACTTCTTACCTAAATTTGATATTGCTAATTTTCAATATTCATTTTTATTTAATTTTCGGTGAACATAATTCTCTGATTGATAAGCTTTCATTATTGCTAATACTTTTTAGGTTAATTAATTTGCACATTTCTTAATGTTTCATTATTTCTTCTTCAATTACAAATTATTATTTGAATTATTAATTTTTTAAATTTATCATTTAAAATTCCTTCTGTATTATTACTTTTTGTAGCATACTGTCACTTTAGTTTTACTGTTTATCTGTTCCAGATTCTATTATTACTTCAGGTTTACTGTCTATCTATTCCAGAATCTATCTGCTACTTCAGTCTTACTCTTTATCTGTTCCAGAATCTACTGCTTATTGTTTATCTGTTCCAGAATCTATCTATTACTTCAGTTTTACTCTTTATCTGTACCAGAATCTACTGCTTATTGTTTATATGTTCCTGAATCTATCTATCACTTCAGGTTTGCTGTTTATCTGTCCCGTTGAACAGCAACATTGATCTGTTCGTAGCTAACAATGTCTGGAAATAAATTTCATACCTCACTCTCCTCTCTCCTGGATTATTTCCTCGGAATGCAAACAAGAACATTTTTTTTTTTTATTTCCCTAAACAATACTTTCTCGTTTATTGCTTCTAAGCTCTTTCCCTTCTTACTACTATTATTGTTATTACTGTCATTACAAAAGCTGTCGTGTAAAATTATCAAACACCCACGCATATTAACAATAATCAATTTTGTGAAATTTGAAAAAAATCATTGAATCATTGAATAGTCATGGGAAAAAGAGAGAGAGAGAGAGAGAGGGAGAGAGGGAGAGAAAAAAAAAAGAACTGCTCATCAAACTATGCTATCAATATGCAAATAATTGATAATAATTGAAAGAAATGATAAAAAGGAAAATGGCACGAGGAAAATAATCTTTGATCAGAATCAATTGTAGAAATGTGTTATTAGAGAAATAGAAAATTCATGTAAAAATTGTATCGATGGAGAAAATTTGAGGGAACAGTGGAAAATTTTACCATAGGAAAGATTAACTGTAAGAATTATAAAATATTTCAAACTTTTTTGCTTTCTATAATAAAACTTAAATTAAATTACCATTACGGTATATATTTTAAATCTAGCAGCTTCAATTGCCTTCAGTGAAATATTAGGTTATACTTACCTAAAATACCTGATATCATCGAATTCCATCTTTGCATTTTGAAATTAAATTACCACTCCGGTATATATTTTAAATCTAGCAGCTTCAATTTCCTCCAGTGAAATATTAGGTTATACTTACCTGAAATACCTGATATCATCGAATTCCATTTTTACATTCTATTGAAATTTTTACAGGAAATGCTTATATTGTACTTACTCGAAATAAATTCACTTATTGTGATTTAGCAGGCATACTAAGCTAAAGTAAAAATAATAAAAAAAAACTTTCAATAGTTTTTAAAAATTTATTTTTCAATCAAGCGGAGAATATAAATTACCGCATAAATTGCTAAAGGTATGAAATTTCTTTCGCAAAGATTTATCGAAGAAAATACCGCAAAGATATTTTGCGAAAAACGCAGAAGCATATGATACTGAAAATCACTAAATGATTTTTAGCTTTCAAATCAGTCATACTTTTTAGTGTTGCATTAAAATTACTAATATATACTTGCTAAAGGAAATTAACAAGTAATTAATAAGTAATTTATATATCACTGTTATATATATATATATATATCTTTTCAGGATGATTTAAAAATTTAGGAATTTTGAAACTTTCAGATTAAATCAATTTGAAAATAGTAATTCCAAATTATCGGATTTCTGAAATTTTCGTTTTTTTTTTTTTGATTCACTTTTCTTTTTTTACTTTTTTGATTTACCTTTGATAAATTACAGGTATACGTTACGATAAGTTGCCTCTTTAAATTAAATTAATTACCTTTCGATACATCTTGATAAATTATATCATTTTGAGTGCACATTTGGCTAATAGCCTACCGTTAAATTTCAATAGGTTATTTATTTCACTTAATGGAAAGACTAAAGTATTTTTCCGGAACGCTTTCAATTTTTTCAACCTTCTTTGAACTCTAGATTGACGAAATTCCGATAAACGTATGTTTTTCGGTTTTCCGTTTCGTTCATCACTCAAACAACCAATAATCATAATGACCTAGAAATCTATCACGATAGGTCAGTGACCTTATGACAGCCAAAACGACACATTATCTCATCAGTTCCCACAATTATAATAATAGTCCTGAGTTCAACTACTTGGTACATATGTATTGTATGTGTTTCACGATCTTAGGCAAGCTAAATAGTACGATCTGAAAAGGTTATGATTAACTTTACAGTTAACTTACTTATCGATGAAGATATCAAATTTTCATCAAATGCAAACTGATCTGAATCAATCGATTGAATCAGAATAGAAATTTGTATTAATGAAATATAAACATTCAAAAACTTTAATCTTACAAATTGAAATAGTATCATTGTTTTTGTTTAGTGTCACATGCATGATACGTCATGCAACGTCGGTACGTCATATACGTATGGGTACACTGAAAACTTTTTTTTAAGCATTTTAAAATTTACCGTTTTAAAAACGTGTATATATGAAGGACATTTTATATTGAGGAATTTAAGAATGTTTCGAGATAAGGCCTTTTAGATGTTAATCTACCATTGTTGACATACTTTTTGCACTGATAGGGCCAACGACCATCAAATCACATCTATATCTCTTCCACTCTTCGATGCAACAACAATTTTCTCCTTAAAATACTTTATCATTTTTAGTTACTAATTTTTATTTAATAATTTTTCATACTTACAAAGTACCACAAACAAGTCATTCATTCAATTTCAAATATGATTTTATATAAATTACTTAGTGATTTAGTTAGTGTCAATAGAGTAAATTAATTTGTGATTTTGTGAATTAGTAATACAATAGAAGAGTATAAATTACTTAATCATTACTTGGTGAATTAGTAGTACAAAATATGAGTATAAATTACTTATTGATTTTCTGAATTAGTAATACAATAGAAGAGTATAAGTTACTTACTGATTACTTAGTCAATTAGCAATACAAGTGTGTTAAAATCTGATTTCATAACAGAAGCATTTATGCTTTTCCTCTTTACAGGAATTAATACAAATTTTTAATCTGAGGAATTTGATAGTAATACAATTTAAGAGTATAAATTACTTAGTGATCCTGTCAATAGAGTATAAATTACTTAGTGATTTTGTGAATTAGTAATATAATATAAGAGTATAAATTACTTAGTGATTACTTAGTCAATTAGCAATATAAGCGTGTCAAAATTTGATCTCATGTAACAGAAGCATTTGTGCTTTTCCTCTTTACAATAATTAATACGAAATTTCAATCTAAGTAATTTGAAGGAATTTAAAACTGAAATCTAAAGTAATCCTACAAGTAATTCTGCTAGAAAATTTGTGGAAACGGAAGATTTCTCGAGAAATAAGCATGTCTAAGTGATAAAATCTTGCAAATAATCTCTTACAAAGTACCACAAAACGAGTTATTTCTTAACATTAAGTATCTCTAAGTTTCTTTTCCTTCTTCTTTCTCTTCCCCGTTCCTCTCAATTTCCAATATATCTTGCTCTTCCTTAAAATCAAAAAATGAAACTTGAAATGTTTATAGAATTGAACCATTCCACCGGGAGACAGAAGAGCTTCATTTTAATTATCTTTTAACGCTTTCTTTTTCTTTCATAAATGGTTGTTTGGTATCAGCGGATGTTTGCGTTTGCATGAGTGATAATAATGATATAGTAGTGATAAGAAGCGCTGTTATCTTTCAGGAACTATTATGGATGATTGGAGTTTGTTAAGTGAGGTTTGTTTACTTTTCATTCTATCTTTAATGAAAGTATTTGAGATTTTTTTTCCGTATTTCAAGTTAAATTGTAGTTTAGGACAATTTCAAAATATAATTGTTGTAGAGTTATCAGATTTCTAGTAACCGATATTCTAAGGAATACGAAAAGAAATATGCATGTGTTAGTTTACGTTGATATTGCAATAATTGCAATATTGGTGCAATAAACAGAACATTGACATAAGCTTTAAAAAAAGTAAAAACAAATAGAAGAAGTAGACACATTGTAATTTTGGTTAAGAAAGTTGAATTTGCTAATTCAAGAGATGACTTTTAATTAAAACTGATGAATATGAGTTTGTTAGCCAAGGCGCTAGGGAATCAGATATTTTTCATGAAAGTTTTTGAATTCGGGATTCACAGACAAATAAATTATTTGAGTTTGTCTGAACAGCTCTGGTTGAAGTGTGGTACAGTTAAGTGAAACTCAAAAAATTATTTGTCTGTGAATCTCGAGCTTAAAAAGATTCCTAAAGTTGTTTCATTCAAATTAGACGATTGCATTAAAATTACCTTTTTAGGCAAATGTATTAGCGAAATTGCCGGAACAGTTCAATGAATGGTTGGAGTCAAAAAAATGGACAGAGAGACGAGATGCTCTTCAGGCATTATTAAATGAGATGGCGAAAACTCCTCGGCTTGATACGAAAGTTGATTATTTCGGCATAACGCAAAGCTTACGAAATGTGAATTTTCATGATTTTCAGTCATAGTGATGTTTTATAGAAACTTCATAGTGATTATTCATAGAATATATTTTTCAATATTTTAAAAGTAGGAGAGATTGAAGATAGGGTAAAGAAATTTAGCGAATGTTAAAAGTTTTGTTCGAAATTCCTAGTGAATTTCTATTGAAGGTAGTTCTGTTGTCTCATTTATATTCATAAGTGGAAAAAAATTCAATTTATTACTAAAATTTATTTCAAAAGGTATGAAATTTCTCAGGTTCTTGCAAAAGATGCGAATATTAATGTATGTGCTCTCGCAGCGAAATGTATCACAGGTCTGGCAAACGGTCTTCGAGCAAAGTTTGCACAGTTTGCTACATTGGTATTATTTTCGCTATAAATTAACTTCTTTACCCATTTATTCATTTTAAATTAAATTTTCTATATATTCTTTTTTTGAATATTCAAGAAGGATAGAAGGCATTAACTTTAGTAGTACAGTACTATAGATATTGTATTCTGTTCTTTTCTAAGTGATATGATTATGGTGATTTATAAATTTAAGCAGGACAATAGAAAAGACCATAATGGTGTGGTAACACGAAGATAGTATAAATATTGCAGTGATTGCTGTTTGTTATGGGGTATTAAGTATAAGTGCAATAAATCGTTATAAATGTTATTGCATTGATTCAATTCTGCTAATTAAACTGTTGTATCGCTTACTACAGCAAGTTAATTTATAGCATTTTTTTCAGTATATCTCAGTCATTTTCGAACGCTTCAAAGAAAAGAAGCCAGTATTGCGTGATCCTCTAATTGAATGTGTTGATGCGATAGCACTCACAGTAAGTTCAAACTTTTCAGTCATAATTTAAAGTCATAATCCTAGTGATTTATAATCTTTGTGAATTTTCTTCTTATTATATAGGTCAATTTGGATATGCTGGTTGATGATCTGTGTAGCTGTTTCGATAAGCCAAATCCGCAAATCAAACTGCAAGCATGCAATTTCATCTATCGAGTGATGAAGAATCATAGTCAAACATCTGCACCCAAAAAAACCATTAAAGCTGTGACACCGATTTTGGTTAAGGTAGAATTTATGCTGTTTAGTTTTCATGAATAATTTATAAAAGATACTTCAGAAATTGTGTGACCGAAATTAACTTCCAGTTTACGGCCGATCCAGATTCAGAAGTACGAGAAGCAGCATGCATTGCTCTTGGATCGATTATGCGTCTAACAGGCGATAAAATGATGAACACATTCTTAGGAAATTTGCAAGAGGATAAAATCAAGATGAAAAAGGTTTGATATTTTTTGGATTTTTGTAGTCCTTGGAAGATTTTTCACAGATGACGGACTTCGGCTATGATCATTTTTAATTATAATAAATTATTAAGTTTTGCATTATAAATCTTTAGGTTGCATACGTTTTGTCGTTGTCCGTGTTTATTAGAACAGTGTTAACCAGTAAACTGATTCTTAATTATTCCAAGTCTTACCAGTAATCGTTATTCAATTACTAGTAGGAAGAGCGCCACAAATTTAGTTTCTATATTCTCAAAAGGTAATTCTTAATATTGCAGTAGTGATGTAATCAAGCGTATATTGATATGGCGGAAATTTCGAATTTATAGCAGAAAAAAATTAATTTTATTTTCGCTGCAGACACATGGGAATTGAAGATACGAGGACTCTAGTTGTGCACAGAACTTTCATATCTTTCATTTGATTACATTCTTTTAAAGATATGCGATAGTAGAGATCAAGCTACCACCGATTATAATGAAGAATCGAAACGAAAACAAGATTCGATACCCTCTGGAAGCGTTATAGTTCCAAGTGCAGACGTTATTGTTGTTGGTCCTACAGTTACAGGTACTAAAAATATTACAAAATATATATTCCATATTTATAATGTGTAATAAATTATATAATATATATTTAAAATATATATTTGTCATTTTAATAGGTACCGAATTAGCTGCGCAAGAAATTGATCCTTGGGATATGTTGGATCCTGTAGATGTACTTGCAAAGTTGCCAGGAAATTTTATGGAAAGTATTGATTCGAAAAAATGGGTAGATCGGAGAGATGCATTACAATCATTGCTTGCTCTTTGCACTGAGAATCCGAGGCTCTGTCCGAAAGCTAATTATGGAGAATATGTAGCTTTGCTGAAGAAGGTAACGAAATTTCAGTAAACTTTGTTAAACAAAAAAGTTTTATTTTTAGGCATTAAAAGAGATAATATTGAATTTTCTGAATTACATGAAGTACTGCAGCATTTATTGTTTTTTTCTGCATAGTTCCTTTACGTATTTTTTGAATCTCTATATTTTTTGTTAGATGAAATTCATGTAAAATTGAATTTTAAAATATTTTATTAAGATTTTGGAAAAAGATGCAAATATCAATGTTTGTGCCCTGGCAGCTCGATGTCTAACAGCATTTGCAACGGGTTTACGTAAAAAATTTGCGCAGTATGCAACCATGGTTGCACCGGCTATATTTGAAAAATTCAAAGAAAAAAAGCCGGTTTTGAGGGATCCACTTATTGATTGCATTGATGCTGTTGCTGCTTCGGTTAGTTTCGGATTGTAATTAAGTATTTCAGAGCTGAATAACCTTTTGTGATAAATAATCGAACTTTAATTTCGTTTGCATGTTTAGATCACTCTGGAAGCGTTAGCTGAAGATATCCAAACAGCTCTTGATAAGCAAAATCCTAATATCAAAATTCAAACGAATCTTTTCCTTTATCGAGTTTTCAAAAGACATAATCCACAAACTGTCCCTAAGAAAGTTTTGAAATTACTCGCTCCAACAATCGTGAAACTCACTGGTGATTCGGATCCTGAAGTACGTGATGCTTCATATGCTGCATTAGGTGCCGCTATGAAAGCTGTTGGTGAGAAGTCATGTATGGTTTTACTTGCCGATATTGCGGAAGATAAAGTGAAAATAACGAAAGTATGTTTTAGTTTCAGTTAAAAATTCTTTTTTTATTCATTTCTAATTAATATTTTTCATTCAGTATCACTTCACTACTGATTTTTAGAAATGACAACAAAAAATTTATCTTTATCCTCACATGACGCCATAATACTTTAGAAATGAAAGTTGAAATATAGATGTAATGCTTCAGAAATAAAAGTTAGAGTATAGAATGCAGATACTTAAACGAAATTATTCTTCATCATTCCATTATTGGTATTTAATAAAAGAAATTTACAGATCAAAGATTTCTGTGAAAAAGCAGTTCAAGAAGCTGGTACGGATGTTGTCTCAATTATGGTACAAAGCATACATAAAAGCAATGTTAGTCTTTCATTTATGTGCATTATCACATTTATATAATATAATAAAGATGGAAACCGAAACTTTCTGGATATTTAGTTAATTGCGACTGCTGCTATCATCACGTAGTGTTATCAACAGTTTATTGCCCGAAAAGGCTTATTACATCAATTTTTTAACTATTTGCTCCCATTCACCTTCTAGATAATTAAATTTTATTTATCAGCGAATGAATCAATTAGTGAAAATGTTGTAGATTTAGTCCGGCTTGAAATGCTGCATTTTTTCGGAATTCTGCTATCTGCTTTCCCACAAATCGCAAATGCTTTAATTCCTTTTTTCCGAAAAATTCCTTTTTTTGTCTGGTGTTTTTGTTGTGCTTTGAAAGTTTCCTTTTCATTTCGGGTTTTGAATGTGATATTTTGATTTGCTACCGCCTTCTGATGTTGTGGTGATTACTGTGTTTTATGTTTCTTTTGTTTTACGGTGAATGCCATTTAGCCTGAAAATGGAGCAGGCGCTGGAAACGCTAATTCGAATTCCACTTCAGTAAGTTGCTTTCTTCTGCATTTTTATTCCATTTTAAATTTTATAAAAGACGAAAAGTTTGTTACTAAAAGTTTCTGGAAGCTTAAGCTTCCTTATTAGAAACTTTCTTTAGTTTCATTTTATGCTTAGGATTGGTATTTCCGTAGGATGACTCCCAGTGTTTCATCTAGCACATTTCTAAAATGGTACTGTTATACGTGAAAATTGGCTAAAACTTGGTCTGTTTCTAAATAAGATAAGAAAGAACCTAAAGATTTAAGCACATCATGAATGTTAAAATATATATTAAATGTTTGGTGGCAGAACTACTTTAATCTTCTTTTGGCTTCTGTAATTGGCTGGTGATAACTGTTATCCTTCATTTTCTGCAAAAAACATTAGTCTTATTGAGTGACTTGTTCAATTTTGTACTTTTGCATGCTCGTCATTTTGTAACGGTAGTAGTGATTCTGAAATGTCATTTTTCATTTGTGTAAGTTGCAACAATCTGTTGTATCAAGCAAATTTTCAATATTGAGCTACTGATTTATTGCAGTTTTTATAAATAATTTTCGAATATTTCATTTATATAAAATTAAATTGTTCTTAGCCTCTGAAACCGCCAGCACCAGGTGTAGGAAATTCAAATGTTGGTGGGAAAGCACGTTCAAAGGAAACCACAAAAGAGGACAACGCGGAAGAGAAACCGTCAAAATCATCTAAGAAAGAATTGGAAGCTATAAAGGTCTATTTCAATTGAAATCTTTTTAAACGTTAATATATTACTTTTACTTCATTTTTTACTCTTCCAGATAATATCAATATTGTAATATACGACTACGGAAAAATGTTCGATTAATTTTTAGGAACCTGAAGAATCAACTAAGACAAAGGACGAGTTTTTGGTGATTAACAAAGATAAAGGAATCAGGTTAAAAGATGAAAGAAACCTACGGGCATGTTTTTTCATTTTTGAAATTATCTTATTTTTTACATACTTTGTTTTTATTTTTTTCAAAGTGCTAAGCAACTCATGGAAAGGCATTTAGGTAACAAAGCTTTTATTAAGCAGTTTCAGGTTCTTAAATGGAATTTTGATCAACCTGGTTATGAGCATATCGAACAACTAAAAACATTACTAGGTAATGTCACGCAAGCATCTTTATTAACGTTTCTGTTTAATAAGGATTTCAAACAGCAGCTCAAGGGAATCGACATCCTGCAATCGGTAGGTCAATTCATTTATCCTATTTTTTTGGAGGCTTTTAATACAAATATAATAAGAAACATGCATCCCAAATATGCTGAAACGTAAAATGAATTTTGATCTCTCAAATCCAATGATTTTTTTTCAAATGATTATTAATGAAAAAGATAAAAGTTATTGAATATGAAAGTTAATCATTTTTATTTTATTTCTCTCTTTTAAACTAATTTTTTGCTTTCTTGTTTGTGCAGCTGGTTACCGATTGTCCAGATTCTTTAATATCAAATAGTGATTTACTACTAAAATGGATTTCATTACGATTTTTCGAAACGAATCCAACAGTTCTGTTGAAAGTACTTGATTTAACGCAAGGAATATTCAACCTCTTGTTGCAATATAACGAACCTTTTTCAGAACAAGAGATGTACTCTTTTGTTCCATATTTACTTCTAAAGGTTCGATTTCCTGCTGGAATTCTTAATTTCCGTATAACGACGATCTTGTTTTTATTGTAAAATCATTATCTTGTTCAACAGTTGAATTTTGATTCTGATATTTCTAATCTGTACTGGCGAATTAATAAGCCTAGAACCAATGAAATTTACCTTATATTAAAAAACTTTAAAATTTTCAACTTTGATTTTTTAAAATTTTGATTTCAAGTAAAGTTTTTTATTACAATAGAAATATTGTAGTGGATTATGGAATTCATTTCGTTCATTCCGAATATTTTTTTAAAATAGAGACAAATGTATTTCAAATTACCATTATTTCTGTAGGTCGAAATTTGTCGATATAATTTGGAAATTCATTTTTCAGTTAGGAGAAGCAAAAGATTCGGTGCGCACACCAGTCCGTACTATAATCCAACTCGTCACGGAATTAGTCAGCCCACCAAAGATATTTCCACTTATAATTGAGGGTCTAAAGACGAAGAATTCGAGACAACGAACAGAATGTCTACAAGTTTTAGAACAATTATTTGATACTACTGGAATGGCTGCCACTACAACACCAGCTGTAATTCTTTTTTATTCTGCTATTTTCCTGAGAATAATCGTGAAATTCAGCTCTTTGGAAGAAATTGAAATTAGCAGTCAAATTTCAAAAATTCAAAACCAACTTCAAGAAATAATTTTGCTTTATATTGGCTACCTGTTAAATCCCTTGTACGGATATACTGATCTCTTCAATCATCAAGAAGTTTAATTCTCTGCTGCACTTTTACGATTAAACACGAATGTTTCTATAGATTTTTTAGCCACTTCGTTTTCAGCAGTCTTTGAAACAAATCGCAGCATGTATTGATGATCGTGATAATAATGTGCGTAACGCGGCAATTAATGCTGTCGTAGTAGCTTGGAAAGAAGAAGGTGATCGAGTTTTTCAACTTATTGGTAAAATGAATGACAAAAGTAAAGCGATGCTGGATGAGCGCATAAAGCGAAGTGGAGTGATTTCGAAGGCGCGAGGTAGAATTGTATTTTTCTCAATATGAATTGTCTTTTAACTGTGACCAGATTAATGTTGCACATGTAAAGAAATATGATATAGTTAATTTTTCAACAAAAAATTTAGTACCATAATGATATAACACTAAATATTTCAAGCAGTCATGAATCGAAGATGTTGAGGTGGAAGAGAAGGATATGGTTTATAAACGATTAAAAGTGTATGCAAACTAAATTTTTTTTGCAGGAGGTCCGGAACGAATTGTTACCTCAAGCAAACGTAATGCAAATATTTCTGTCGGCATTAAAGGTCTTTTTATACGTTATATACTCATATTGCTTTTCATAACCGCTTCGTTATAATTTTAGAAAAGTTATAATGGTTAAAATATAGATATGTTATTGTGTTTTAGAATTTAAAAAAAATTGGTGACACTATTTTCATCATTTATTTTTAGGTAGGGGACTGAGAAGTGATCGGTCATCAAGTAGAATGGGTAGAAACACTCATAGAAGTAACAGCGTTTCCCGTGACTCCAGTCCGATTGAAGAAAAAGAAAACAATCGGACGTTTACAATGCAGGTATTATGAAATTTATGATTATAGCAAAACAAACAAGATATTTAAATTTTTTTTTACGTTCCATGTCTTTTTCAATACACGTATGCAGAAAACCGAGTTAAAGAACTGTCGAGAATATGGTATTGTATGTAAAATATATACATCGTGAAAAGTCCTACAATTATATTTCTTCAAATTTAAACATTTTAGGAAAATATTTGTTTTATTTGGTTTTTATTTTCAAATTTTATAGCGAGGAGATGCCGGTGAGCACGGTGATGATAACGATGGAAATCGTAAACGTTTCGCCTTGAATTTAGATGTAAGTTATACGACGAAATATCTTAGTGAAATATATATATATGAAGGAAGGAAATTGTCAGTCTATAAAAGTTGTTTAGTTCAAAAAAAATTTTCCAGTAATTTTTATGCTTTGTCTTTTGTCTTGCAAATTTTTTGAACAAGGAAAAGTGCTCTCCTAATTTTGCCGGTGCAGTAAATGAAAGTTCATGTTTAATGCGCCCAACGTAAAGTTGCCCTAATTAACAACTAATTAGTTTTGAAATATTTTAATGCTAGCTTACTTTCATTGCAGTTCAACTTCTAGTTTTGCAGCTTCTGAAGCTTGATGATAATGAAGGCGCTGTGGAATATCCTGAAGTTGATATTAATGCGTTGGAATTGTTGGAACCGATTGAACCAGCCATACGTAAACGAAGGAATCCGCCACAATATTCAGACCGAGCAGAATCTGTCAGCTCATTGGCCTCTTTAGAATCTGCAGCAGGCGATGTAGATAAGGTCTTTTTTTTTAATTAATTTTTCTTCGAAAAATTGAGAGAAAACTGTTTTCATTATTAGAAAATCATTATTTATTCTTAGGTTGTACATGGTGTAGCTTCAATGTCACAAGCGACTGCAACAGCAGCCATTAGTCAGTTACAATTTTTATTTGGCGATCCAAGTAATTTTCGATATGTTGCTGATCGAACTGATGCTGTTGTACAAGCAATTGTAACGCAGTCATCTATTATACGTAGTCGCCATCTGGATGATGTTAGCGCGTTGGATGACCTAAATGAGCTTGTCCGGACAATATGTCATTTTTTAAGTTCGGTATGTTTTTTGAAAAGACAAAACCATACATGTTGCAATCCAAAAAATTATGAATGAATTGAGTGAAAGTCTTCTAAATTAGAATTTCGATGATATGAGTGTTGAATAATTTTGATAACTTGCTGGATTTTGCTTTTGGGAATATAGAAGTCATTATTTATATAAGATAAATTGATTTCTAAATGAAATAATTGTTTTTAATTCACTTTTGGAAAGATGTAAGTTTCAGCTTATCAAAGAAACAGCGACATGCTCACGGATTTCGTCTGAAGCTTTGAAAATGCTTATACAGGAATTTCTTTATCTTTTGAAAGATGAAAGAATGGAACAACTAAAAGATATTCAATCTGTACGTATGGACTTTTGTATTCAATATTTTTATTTCAGTTTTTCAGTTGAATGTAAAGATGTTTGATTTAATTTACCATGAATAATGTTTTACTGCTTTGCAGATATTTCGCTCACTAAACTATTTATCGATTCGGATATGCGATAATGCCGATCCAACTGCTTGTTTCCTTGCGCTTTGTTCAATGTTAACATCCGCTTTGCACGACCCACGCAATAAAACTGTAGAACTAATTAATAAAGTATTAGTTGTACTCATCTTTCAGTGATACCGAACAGTTTAATTTCTTTCAGTGATTTACAAGCAATATTTCATAGTGTTTTCAAAACAATACCTGTATATGTTCACGAATTAGTAGTTACTTTAAACAGATTAAATCTTAAAATCACTTTGACTACTGCATAACTTTTACTTCAGTATATCATTATAACATTGCAGTGTATTTACAAACAGTCCGAGCTATTCCTTCGTGATGTGCCTATGAATTTAGATAAAATCGTGAAAGCAATTCACGTTTTTATGCAGGAATTCCGTCCTCGAGTGGATGAAAATAAAAGTATCAAAAATTCCATGCATTCAATGGAATTATGTATACAACGTCTAGTAGCAGGAACGAAATCATCGGTTTGTTTGAATTTTGAACTTTCAAATGAAAACAAAAAAAAATATTTTTAATACCTGGATATTTGCAAAATTTAAGAATATTTTTATTTTAGGTAATACAACATATTGGAGAAATACCCAATCCAGATTCAAGTGAGGCTGTAATTTACATGAGGAAGTGTGTTCGTGGTTTGCAAAATAAAAGTAATCAAAATAGCCTAGCATCATCGACATATGGAGAACTGCCAGGACAGGTGGATTTATTAATTTATATATCAGCGAACAGCAGTTTTTTTCATAATTCATGAAGTGTGTTGAAATTAATTCATTTCCAATTGTTATTGCGATTTGAGGAATTCCAGGTGCTCTCATCTAATAATGAAGATTCTGTACGAAATCTAATTTCGAAAATTATTGAAAATCCATTTGGAAAGGTCTGTGAAATTCATTATATATCCTTTTTTTTTATCTTTATATTTTTTTTCCCCATATTAGAACTATTAAATTATGAAGCTGATATTATGTTAACTTTATTTTGCTTCTAAAAATTGTTATGAAGATTTTTTCAGGGTCTACGACTTCTCCATACATTTCTGAAGATGAACCCGGACGCTCGGAAGATCTTGGAGGAGGAGTTGAAAAAACATTTTCGAATGCGGGTCAGTCTGTTATATTCATTACTTTTCATATTGTTGTTCAGTTGAATTTAATTTAGAATAACTGATTTTGTTGGTTAAGTATTTTAAGGCTGCAAATTATAAAAGTAAGTCTTGTGTCATACAGAATATTTAAATATGTTTCATAGCTTTCTCAAACGATGACTTCATCTATTAATAAAGCGAAGAAATTTAGTTAGTGGAAGTATGAGCTTTCTTCAGGAAAATGATTGATTGCCTCTGACTTATATTCGCATAATGATCAAAGATGATTCCAGCTGTAATAGAACTGATTACCTTTACTATTATAGATCAGTTAAGCTTAAAAACTTTATTTTCGTAAATGTTAGGCTTAAAGATTTAATTTTCGTAAGTGTTGCACTGCAAAATCTGAACTGCACTTATTAAAGGGTCATACGTTAAAGCGCCTTCCGTATAAGGTGAGCATTGAAAACTCTTTAATTTTTTTTGCTGTCCTCAAGCATTGATTAAATGCAAACTTCAATTTGGAATGTTGTTTCTATTTTCTTAGCTTGGCTTTTGTTACAAATTGCCATACTTTCTTTTGTGAATGAATATTCTGAATTACATATGTCCATATACTATGTGCTATTGCGTGCTTTTCATTTTTGTATTTTGTGTTCAACTTTTTATGGAGCGAAATTTACAAAATGATTGAAATTATATCATTATTTGCAGGATTTCATCACTCTTCATTTGAAAAAGATGGATGTAGGGGATCGCGAAACACCGGAAGTTACTGACGAATTGTATAATGTGGGTTTTTACACTACCTATTGATAAGGAAGAAGGTCTTAAATTATTTCATATTTTACTACCCCATACCGGTTTGAAACATCTTATTTTTCAGCTATATTGATAGACTATTAGCATGCTAGCCAACACTGGATTCAATAAAATTTAGATTTTAATCGAATTTTTATAAGTCAGAAACACACAATGTGTGGATTATTTTTTTATCCTCACCTTTGAATCTGTGTGTAAATATTTTGTTATCTCCTTTCAAGGTAATGGAATCCATTCGTTCACATCGTGAAGCATTGTGCAGTTATCGACAAACAGGTTGGTGGACTGGTAATGCTGCTGGTACTCTAGTTACATCAGGGGATGAAAATGTGAAGCCAATACCTATACGTTCATTCCAAAGGCGAGTTTATGTTCACTTTTTTTTAGTTGGATAGTATACTGAATTACTGGCTTTTTAAATATTTTATGCTTCTTTACGGTTAAATCTTCATAAAGTTCTGTTATAATTTTTATTATATTTTGATCTTAGATTACCTTTGGAAGGAGCACCAGAAAATGAACCAGTTACACCGGTGCATGCAAAACCCAAACTTACAGCGAGTGATGTGGAACCATTGAAGCAACTGTTGAATATGCGACGGCAGCAGCAGTAAATTTTTTCATTTGAAAAGGAACATAGGACCATATTTGAACATGTGATGAACTTCAATGAATACTTTCATTTTCTAAATAATTTTTTTCAGTCGATGTGATTTTTAAAGTTTTTGATTAAATTTAGTTAATAGTAACGAGAACTAATCGAAGTATTCCAAGTTTTCCACGAAAATAAGACAAGGTAAAAAATTAATGGTACCAAGTTCTGCACAAAACTAAGATGCATAAGAGAAAATTAAAAAGATTAGCGAAACAAAAATACTCTTATGAAGTAATTAGGTGATAATTTTTTTTTGCCTATATATTTTTTGTATTTTTATTCTTTAATTCTTTTCACTCACACTTTATTTCAATTGTATTTAACTTCATTATTGGTATTTATCATTGTTTCTCATTGTGCTATTTTTTGAAAATATTTCAAGCTTATTTATCGGTTTTATTATATGTTGAATATAAGCTTCAGTTGTTTTATTCCCATTTATGATTTATAAATGGATTTATATGTGTGTATGTGTGCGTGTACGTGTACGTGTGTGTGTGTGTGTGTGTGTGTGTGTGTGTGTGTGTGTGTATGTTTCTAAATGAATGTATGAGTGTAAGTGCTACACCTCTACTTGATTGCTAATGTTGAAGACGGGTGTTTTATGAGAAAAATTTATGTGGCATATTAACAGATTCTGAATAAAACTGTTTTACTCTAAATGGTATTTTTTTCTTTTTCCACAACAAAAAAGTAATTATTAAACTGATCATCGAGAATATCTTTTGATAAAGATTATTGTTTTAGGTGATTTATTCATATGATCTTTTGCATTTAAATTATGAACAGATCAATTAATGAATAAGTAATTCGCGCAATGAATATTGGAGAGTGGTGGAATTGTCCGGTACAGTTGCGCCTTTAGCGATAATTGTTACTGAACATATTGAATATCTAAGTATTCCGGGATTGAAATGGCATTATCTTCAACATCTTGTTTGAAATATATTAGGTGTAATGAGAAGTTACAATGTGTTAAGAGAAGAATAATTAATTTCAGGTTGAATAATTAAATTAACCATCTTATTATTGCTTTTAATTTAGTTATATTATTGCTTTTGATTTCATTCATTTATTTATCTATCATTTCGCAATTGTTTAATTATTAATTAATTATTTAATCAATAATTAGATATTCAAAGCTGGTGTTGCAGTAATTCTGCTAAGATTGGAAATAACCTTTAATGCGAGATTATTGGGTGAGGGATGTTGGGGCTGAGTGGTCTAGTGGTATGATTCTCGCTTCGGGTGCGAGAGGTCCCGGTTTCGATCACCGGCTCAGCCCACCTCATTTGTTGGTTTTTGGAAATGCACGGTACTCTTTTAGACAATTATTGTTAACTTCGAGAATGTTCATCTCGAAAGAAAGTACAATAACAGCACAGCCATCTATTTGTGTATTTGTATTTTCATATTCCATGTTGAAATTTCAACTTGTTGATGGATTTGTAGTTTCGATTGCTGTGATTGTCCTTTTCTCGTTTAATTAATTACGTCACTAGGTATTGCGTCAATTTCATCTATTCATCCCACTCCATCATATAAATTACCTTTACTCAAATGCTTTTCTGATACTTTAGGTATTGGCGGATTTTGTAGTGGCACTTAATTAGTATTAATGCCTATTTGTTGCTACTAATGCTTAGTTATAAGAATTACAAACTAGAGACTAGTTGTACACATTTCCAAAGTTTATTTCTATTTTTCTTCTTTTGAAGTATCATTGCTTTCAAAAGTTCTCTTTGTAGGAACTATTTCACAAAATTATTTTACAAGTAATTCCAGTTTATTTCAATGCTTTGTGTAAATTTTAAATAACAGTCACTCATCGAATGTCATCGAAATAGAATGAGTCACAAGATCGTATTTGTTATAAACATTCATGGGATGGAATTAAATCGTATTATTGGCATAGATTAAAGCATATTTTGATGTTTTATAAGGGAGAAAGAGAGAAAATGATTATTCATTATTGATCTTTTATCATTTAATCATTACTGATCTTTTGTCGTATTTGTCATATTGAAATGATCATTTTATTTCATTACAGTGAAAATAATTTCAAACTAAATTAGTGATAAACAATTCTATACTTAAAATAAGAGATATCTTTTACAGTAGAAAAGAAAAGATTTAATAGTGATAAGATGGTATAAAATAAGATGAGTGATAAAATGATGATAAGAATAGTTCAAGAGTAATGAGATATGATGATCTATAGAATAATTTATTTGCCTAAAGAGTAACTCATTCATTTTGCTTAATTTTCCATTTAAAAATAAATAAGAATTGTATGAAAGTACAATAAACTGTTCTAAAATTACCCGTGAGCGTTAACTGTAATATCATGTACAAAATATTTCCGAATGATTAGACATCATGTTGAAAATGGTCTTTGTTTGATAATGAATCATATATGTTTGATATTTTCATCTTTTACAAAAGATGTTTATCAATTGGTTACAAGTAGGTTTAATCACGCCTACAATTTCAATTCAAAAAGTAATTTCACATACAGTCATTTGGAAACGTTTAGTGTAGTGTAACATCCTGTCATTGATGACAGTAGTTTACTTGAGCATTGTATCTTAATGTTAAAATTATATATTACATTTATCCATTAAGTTACTTTTAATTAAAGTAAAATGTAGTTAATTATAATATTGCTATACTACGAAAAATTCATATAGAATACGAAGAGAATAGAAATTTCTTAAGTGATGCATTATAAAATGATGACGTATTATGTTGTTGTGTTATATTTTAAAGCAGTGTGAGCGCGTGTGCGTGCGTGCGTGTGTGCGTGTGTGTATTAATATTGATCGTTGAAATGGCAGCATTTCTATTTTATCCTTTTGTTCTCGTACCGCTCAATTCTTGCCATTTGAGAGAAATTGTTATATTGCTAGGCAAATATCAACAACTATTTGTGAGCTGGTAATAAATTGATTAGTTATCACAAGCGGGTAGAATTAAGCATTGTGAAATGATTCATGATTCATCCTTTGATCGCTTAAATTTTTTTTTTTTTTTGTTTAAAAATATAGAAATTATTGCAGATATTTTTTATTGATTATATTCTTATCAAATAATTTGCAATAGATTTAATTGTTAGTTAATATATTAGGATTGATTAATGAATTTTTATAATATTGAAATTAAATTAAAGATATATTAGTGATTATTTTAATTATTATTTATTTGCGTCATTAATTATTTTTATAATTTAGTTCTTTTTGAGTTTCATTTATAATTTTTTGATATAAATGCTCGTTTAATTCGTTTAGTTTAGCAGCGCTATAAATTTATCATTCATTTATCTTGTGATAATTGGTACTTTATATTTTCAGAAGGAGCAAATTCTTGTTTAGCTTGCTTGATTACTTCTCGCTTACTTTAATAACCTGTTTCTATTTTTGTTTCGTGAAAGCATTTATTCGTTAAATATTTATATTTTACTGCATTGAAATGTTTGTTCCATTTCCGCTTTATCTCTTTGTGTATTATTGAAACTATTATTCATTCGATGCATATATCGATGTATTTTTTTGTTGCAGAATAAAATAATGGCACAACAGTATGGCTATGCTGGACAACCGCCCTATCAGCAACCAGGTTATCAAAATGGAGGAAATCCATATCAGCAAGGTCCACCATTCCAACAGGGTCCACCATTCCAACAAGGTCCTCCATTTCAACAAGGTCCACAATTTCAACACGGTTCTCCATATAATCAACCTCCTCCTGCTGGTTTTACTCCTCAAGGTTGCGTACTTCTTTGTTATTAATGTTAAATTTTGAATGGAAATGTTAATTGTCCGTTTGTGTAATTTATACAGCCGTACATGTACAAAATATTACGATCGATTTCATACAAGACTAGTGATACAATGTATATATATTTTCAGTAGCTATATCTCTAAATTCTTACTTGCTAATTTTCTTAGCATAAACACGGAAACATGGATTTGGAGAACTTTGAAAATGAAAAGTTCATTATTGTTTTAAAATTTTAAATCAGTAATTCAGAAGAATATTGTTGTAATATTTATATATTTCAGCATTCATGCCACCACCTCCAATGCATCCCGGTCTTGATGCATACGTCGAGGGTGGAGGTCCTAAGTCGGATTTTGGCTTTGATTCGGCATCCGTTCGAGCAGCGTTTGTCCGAAAGGTCTTCACACTAGTTGGCATTATGGTATGTTAGTTTGTATAAGATATATTGAGAGTTCATTTCTGTATATTGGGTGATGTTCTTGTTCTTGTATAAAATACAATAATTGTTTTAGTAAACAATTGTTAAAAGGAAATAGAGCGACGAACAATAGACTGTAAATTTGAACACTGAAAACACTGAAAAGGATTTTATTTGCAATAATATCAATAAAGGCTAATTTTTTGATTTGTTTTAGTTAGCAGTGGTAACACTGATGACTGCTGTACCATTTCTTCATCACGGAACAATGACGTTTGTTCGTACCACTCCATCGCTGTATTTTGCGAGTTACTTCATTTTCGTGGTGGTTTACTTCACATTGATTTGCTGTGAAGGTGTACGAAGGTTCGACTTTTCATAATTTTTTTCTTTAAATATTAGACAGTATAAATGTTAATGGTAGCAGATCGTTTTATTTATAATTTGTCATGCATCTGTTTCTACTGAGTGAAGCCAACTATTGAAAATGTATTGAGGAAGCAGGATAAACTATAATAGTTTTGTTTCAAGTCAGCAATTTGTTTAAGAAGAAATGAATTTGTTTCATATGCTTTATAAAATCTAATTGATTTGGACTTAATTACAGATCATTTCCGGGTAATTTGATTGCGTTAACTATTTTAACATTATCGATTGGTTACATGACCATGATGTTTTGTTCTTATCACAAAACAGTCTCGGTATTACTCTGCTTAGCTATCACGACCGTTTGCTGCATTGGGATCATCATTTTTGCGTCACAAACAAAATACGATCTCACAAGGTTTGTGAAGTTTTTTGAGCCTGAATTTAAATGATTTATTTACTTGGCATTGTTAGGTTTAATTAATGATATCTATTTTACAAAAACTTTATATGCAAAGAAAGCTAAAATGTGTGATTTACAGAAATTTGGTTAAATCCTCGGGTAAACTCTGTTGTCTAAGATGGATTATGTTATAGTCTAACCATTGAAAATAAGATTATGGGAATAAAATATATTTTTTCAGTATGTATGGCGTCTTGTTCATCATTTCAATGGTCGTATTGGTTTTCGGTATCGTTGCAGTCATTGCCGCCATCGCATTTCATGTGACCTGGATGTACACTGTTTATGCCGGACTTGCTGCACTGCTCTTTATGGTTTATTTGGCTGTTGACATCCAGGTAATTTTTGAAAAACTTGGTGAAAGTACGAATTCATGTAGTAAGTTTTGGAGCTCTCAGCAATCTTTTTTTTGAAATCATTTTGTCTTATTTTCATCGCATGTTTCTCATAAATTATGGCGATATGTATTATGAATTTTTGAGAATATAGGAGTCAGGAAGTATTATATATTATATATTGCTTTCGTAATATTTTTTTTACACGTTGTTCGACTCGGCCTTTTCGTACACCATTTTTAAACATTTATCTGGAATATTATAGACAATAATGGGAGGGCGAAAGCACGAAGTTTCGCCTGAAGATCACATTTTCGCAGCAGTTCAAATTTTCCTCGATATTGTTTACATCTTTTGGATGTTGCTTTCGCTATTTGGTTCAGACAGGTAAAATTTTCCGGATCAGACATGTGCATGTTTTTGCATGCATGTTCGGTGCAGTGCTCTATAATATTGTTTTGTTGCTCTTTTAATTTCGTTGTTATTTAAGATTTCACCTACAGAATAGTAAATGACAAGTTATATGCTATTGTGTAAGCCAAATATAATGAAAATTGACGACAAATTCAGAAGTGTTTGTATTTCGCAAAACTTTAACTTATTGGATAGATCATATTATATTTTTCTAATTCGAATGCTTGAGATTCAATCTTTCGTTATTTTGATCATTTTCTTTTTTGTTCAAAAAGCAAACAACTTTGCTTGTTTCATTTTTGTTAGTTTTTGATTGTCGTAGGTTTGTCTCTGTTTTGCGAAATGAGCCGAATTTATCTCACATGGAATAAGTGCCATGAAGCCTTCAAATATAGTAGGAAAATAAAATATATTGCTTTTAATAGTTAATCTATGTGAGAGTAATTTCAAAAAACTTCAAATAAAAGACTTATAAGTAAAAGACTTTGATTTGATTAACGTAGTTCAGATATTTAGGCCTATAAAATATATTTTGTGGCTTTCTTTGTGTGTTTGACATGATATTGTGATCATTATGCACTTCCCTACGATTTGATAATTGCACTAAGAGTGTTAGGAACGATATAGAAAGTGAGATTACATAAAATTTAGAATGTATGCTGAATTCTGTTAGCTGAAAGTTTGAACGAATAGATGAAAGAGTCACGCTTATCTTTGATTAGTGACTCTCACTTTTTGCTTCTTTTTAGGCAAAATCATTTACCATTACATTCTCAATGTGATTTATACGATATTTATTTAAAGAAGTTAAGGTACTCGATAAACATTCTGTTGTATTCTGTTTCTGTTGCATTATTTACGCATTTTTATTGTCATTGCATTGTCACATCGTATGCTTCTTGTACTGCTTTCTCTGAACTCAAATTTTTTATCACATTTTTTCTTAGAATTTGCAAAATTTTCAGTCTTCATACCTAAATTCAAGTTGGAGTATTATTTCAGGGACTGAAAATGGACAGAGTAAGCTATTATAAGGATTATACAAATGTATCGACTCGACTATTTTTTCCGCAAATTATCTTTTTTTCAAAAGCCATTTCAGTGTTGGGTTGTCTGTTTAGCTGATTTTTTTACTGCTAAAAAACTCCAAATCTTTGTAATCTGGTAAACATTGATATCCATAAAATTTTTATCAATGATGCCATGCATTTAATATCTTTGGAAAGATAATGAGATGCATATTAACAGGGTTAAGTTGGAAGCAGTAATAAGTTGTCATAAGTATCTGACAGTGTTTTTGTTATCTGATATCATAATCTTGTAATATCGATGATATTACATCGAAATTGCATTTAAATGCAAAATAGGAACACTTGATGTTTTTGGGTGTTTATTTTGTGAAAACTATGATAATCATGTTTTTCTTAAAATTACTATAATTCAATATTTTAGATGAGGTGAGCTGATGATTATTACTCGATCGTATATTTCTGTGCTCATAAACAAGTTGCATATTTCATCATGGACGATCGATGAAGTTTTTTGCTGCTTTTTTTATCTTTCATCATACTTAGATATTTTCTTGTGCTGATTCGGTAGCAGTGATCAGTTTACGCTTTTTATTTATATTCCATTATCAATAAAATGAATGCTCTGAAATGATTGTTTCAGTATTAATGTACATTGAGAAATCGAAGATGAAAAACGATTATAGTGAATTTGTTTTGGGAATTTTGATCATTCCAAAATTTTTAGATTTATTTTGATTTATGATTTCGATTTTGGATAACTCGGGAAAGTAATCTCGGGATTTTAGTCAGTAGTTTCATAGAAAAACAATCTCAAAAATGTTCTGTTCATAATATTATGTTCATTATTTGGATTATTTTTATTATTTTGATTCGTCATTTATAATCATGAATTTTCCCTTAATTACTTTATTAAATTTTGTTCCTTTTTAAAAGTTTGTTTTTAAATCATTGAGTTTGTGAAATAAAAAAAAATTCTCCTTCAATTTTTTATTTTTGAATTTCTTTCTTTCTTCATTTAATTTTTGATTATTATTTTCATAGTCTATATAGAAAATGTTTTCATCTTATTTTACTAATTGCTGTTATTTTGAAGTTCGTCGAAAGTTAACAAATGTACAAGTAAACTTTTTTATTCTGAAATATACCTGAAATATGAAAATAAGGATCTATGGATTGAACTGAGATTATATATCCATTTTGCTTGCATAAATAAATGGTAATGCAAGTGGAAGTAAATGGATTGCTCAATCTAAGGTTAATGGAAAGAATGAGAAAGATTTCAACATTTTGTTTATATAGATCCATCTTGGATGGTTATTTTAGGAGAGAAAATTTTTAGTGGCCTGTATCATTAGTGGAAATAATTTGAACTGATGAAATTAGCTGATTAGAAAAATTGTACTGTCTTAATAGTGATTTCATTTTCTAGTCAGTATCATAAAAAGAAAAGATTGAACAAATACATAAATTATTATTTGTACTTAGTGTTTTGTGCAACATAAATGATACAAACAGTATCGAACGCTTGGATATACTAAGTGCTAAAGTTTATTGTAACTTGTTTTAAGTGATAAATTGAATATTTTTCGATGGTGTACTGCTGAATTTCCGTAGTATCATGGTAAAGAGTCGATATCTTCGATACTGATCATGGATTAAATTGTTTGGAAAAAAAGAATATCTCTAGGCGCTGTTTATTTCTATCATCAAGTATTTGCTTTTTGTTGATACATGAGGTGGATTTTCCAGAAATTTCCAAAAGAATATGAATAATAATTTATTATAAATTGAGAGTTTGTCAGATGAAAACAAGTTACTTCAAAACTTTAAGAGAAATTGAATAATAAAAGTGGTAATTAATCACATGAAATCGTAAGTAAACAAACAAGACTTTCTGCAAACGCAACCATAGCTTACTTAATTGCTAATCTTGATAAATGTAACTTTTTGTAAAATACTTCCGAGAATATCATTCTATCATTATCATAGGATAATATGATAAAGGAACGATGGAATCATGGATGATAACATTTATCATTTATGTAATGAAGAAAGAGCATATCGCAAATACCTTTCTTATCACTTCACGAAAGATTTTCTAAAGAAAAGTATGATAAGGTGTGTATATTCGTTTCAAGAAGAAACATACTTTATCGTCTTACTTATCAGCAGATCACTAGTGAAAGCAAATAATCATTTAACATCTTATTGATATCATTTCACCTCATTGAATTGTTTTAAGTATTAACTATCTTTTAACTTTTAAGTATTAACTTTTAAGTATTAACTATAAGTATTAACTATCGATAATTTTGATTTGCCTAAAAGTAACTATGCTCAATTACAATCATATCCAAGAAGAATCATAATTGCATAATTATTTCAGTACGACTTCATGTATTAATTATGAAAATAAAATATAGGCTTTTAAAGGAGAAAGACGAGACTTAAAACTTAATTTTCTTCCTGTTTTACTAAAAGAATAACTGCATGTGATTTGACCTGTGACACAATTCTATGGCATCACTTTTATGAATGATAAGCATAGAAATGAACCGAACTGATAAGATTTATGCTAGGAATTTAAAATTAATTCAATTGATCTTTCAGAATAATTTAATTATTATTGATTCAAAAAGGAAAAAATCAATAAACTTTCTCTTTCAACTTTTTTTTTCAATAAAATCTCAAATGAATTTGATTTATCGAAATCGAAATTCATTTTAATTATCTTTTTCCTATATACTTAAAGTTTTTTTGATTTAAAATTGCGCTTATCAAATTTGATCATGATTTATTGAAATTCAGAAATCAGGTAATTTTCTGATGGGTATTGGTGTAATTCGCCATCTAATGAATATGATAGTGATTATGATGAAAAAGAAGGTATATAGTGGTACTGCTAATGTTACATTAATAAAGGTATCAAATTGTAGTGTACCAATAACATCAACTGATTTCTGTACCCTCTCAATCATCGATTCCTGTAATAATTTTTTACAGTTGAATAAAATTGATTGATAAAACTGGAACCTGTTTTCACTTATGGTACTAGTTTATTTATAAAATTTAATTTAGTAGATTTAATTAAAATATAATTTGTTAGTGAATTTTATTCATTCTATTAAACAGTTAGAATAGTTATTTTAATTTAGGATAATAATAATTTTTAGTTTTATTTCATTATTACATCTTACTGTAGTGTATTTTGCATCGTTTTACGAATCTAATATCGTCGTTTTTTTTTGATAATCATGATAATATTAATAATGATTTGGTAATGATGATAATTGATAATGATGATAATTTGATGATGATAAAATAAGAACAAGTAAATTACCTGTCGTGCAACAATTAACGGCAAAACATTTACTGATAAGCGATCGTTATCAACTAATGAAAGCAATTGGGATTCATTGGATTTGATGAGAAATTTTGTTAGTGCAATCTTTAATGCTAATTAATTATTGTTTGATAAAAAATTTATCAAAAAGTTTCAAATTTGGAAACTTATCAAAAACTTATCAAAAAGCAAATAGTTCATGGAATGATTTCTAATATTTAGGGCTTTATAATCAAGTAATTTCAACTAATTCAATTTAGTTATATTTAATCAATTAATCAATCAGTCAATCAATTAAGTAATTACATTTGTGATTTTAATCAATTATCTTTACTCATTTATTACTTAAAATACTTTTCATTAGAGTTTAAACTTTCTATTGAAGGTATTTTTACCTTATCAAAACCATTTGGTAGTAATCAATTAATCAATCAATCAATCAATTAAGTAATTACATTTGTGATTTTAATCAATTATCTTTACTCATTCATTACTTAAAATACTTTTCATTAGAGTTTAAACTTTCTATTGAAGGTATTTTTACCTTATCAAAACCATTTGGTAGTAATTGTACAGTCATTCGAAATGAAAGAGTTAAAATTTCATGAATACAAAATTGCATTAATGTTGTTTGCAGCACATGATGAATTTTATTTTCAATAATACAATTTAGCATACGTTCCGTATCAGGTTTCAGATCATGCTCCAGTTGAAACGGTTGAAGCCAACCTGAATTGAAAATTTCATGAAAAAATATTAATTCAACGAAATCTTCTCAATGATAAGAAAAAAAAAAGATGATAGCAATAAAAATATTCATTCATTTCTTTTTTAATCAATCATTATCAGTTTATTATCATTTAATTATTATCACTTGGATAATAATTGATAATAATTTACTTATAATTGATAATTGATAATAATTGATAATAATTTACTTATAATTGATAATTGATAATAATTGATAATTGATAATAATTTACTTGGATAATAATTGACGATATTTAGCATAATTATTTGTCCAAGATGATCGATAGTTGTGACATCATCAAATGACGCAAAACCAGGTGCCATATCTTTGTAGCCGTATCGTCGAAATTGAACTTTTAAACCTTCATCGATAAATAATGTTTCATTTGTTATTCCATTATCGTTATAGCAAAGATAATACAATATATTACTCCATCTTGCATAATAATATCTATATGATAGACATGAAAATTTCATGATAATATAGTGATTATTCAAGATCATCATTATTTGAATATTTGAAATCATTGAAATAACTATTTTCGAAAATTCAAACAACTAATTACAACATACTTTTTTTTTTTGCTTGAAATAAAGTTAAACAAATTATTATCATGTATGCATGACTAATTATTAGTTAATCTGTAATTAGGTGATTTGAAATGTCACGAATTTGCGGGTTTGATTTTCGATTTAGAAAAAAAATAAACAAACAAACAAATAAGCAACATTTTAATCATGTTCTTATCAGTTTTACGTGACGTATTACACGTATTTTACGTAACGTATTACACTTATTTTCCGCAAAAATGTTATCTGTAATTAAGTGATTAAAATGTCACGAATTTGCGGGTTTGATTTTCGATTTAGAAAAAAAAATAAACAACAAACGAGCAACATTTTAATCATGTTCTTATCAGTTTTACTTAACGTATTACACTTATTTTACGCAAAAATGTTATCTGTAATTAGGTGATTTGAAATGTCACGAATTTGCGGGTTTGATTTTCGATTTAGAAAAAATAAAAAACTTATCAGTTTTATCACTTATTAGTTTCACGTAACGTGTTACACGTATTAGCACCGGAAGAAAAAAAATTATCATTTTCTTCATTTTACTAACCTGGGATGATAACAGCGGTGAATTCGGATAAATTTAGTGATAAGCCAATCTATCTGACAGTAAAGAATATCATTGTAATCAGTCCAATTACAAGAAGGTAGCATGATACGTGCTTTAGGCGCATCAATAATAAAGAAATTCACGTTCTAAACGTGAATTCCTTTTCACCATTCAAAAAATAAAAGTTAATCATCTGATAACTGATAACAAAAAACTGATAGCAAACTTTTTTGTCTTCAACTTTGTTATATTCGTTTTTAATTTTACTTTAACTTTTAACTTTATCATACTTCTTATTATGTTTACTTGTCATATTTACTTTACTTTATTATATAGTTTAAAAATTGAGTTTTAAAGAAATGACTTTCATAATTTTACTTCACGTATTTCAGGTATTCATCATCATACTAAATTACTAAATTACTAATTATAACTTTCAACTTTAAAAAAAAAGGAAATTTAACAACTTTTCCATATTCAGTACAATTAGTGCAATCTTGAATTGATAATAGATTGTTGGAAACAAAATGTACGGTTGCTGTTGAACAATCGAAATGTTCAATTTCTGAAGAAATACTTACCTGTTCTTTAGATCATAAATAATACTTACTTAATGAGATTACAACTTTAGAAGTTCAAAAATAGTATTGATAGGTAAATTAGGATAGAAGAAATATTCAAGTTTCGGTAAATTTCCCATTAAAACTTATTGCTTGTTGATTTATTTCGCAACAAAATGATAATTTTTTTTTAAAAAGTAATTAAAAAAGTAATTTAAAAAGGTAATTTAAAAAATTAAGAAAAGTAAATAAAAAGTAAAAAAGTAATTAAAAAAGTAATTTAAAAAGGTAATTTAAAAAATTAAGAAAAGTACATAAAAAGTAAAAAAGTAATTAAACTGAAAGAGTAATTTTAAAAAAGTAATTAATTACTTTAAAAAAAAGTAAAAGGTAATTAGAGTAATCAATTGAGGAATTTGTGTAATTAATTAATGAATTAGTAAAGGTAAAGGGACATTACTGCAAAAATGATGAAATTAAAATTTTCAAATTATTAAATGAACTTTTTCCGAAGTTTAATAAATACAATTTAAAACGAATGGATCACAATGCTCTCAACTTATTTATCGATTATTTAAATTTATTAATACTGTTATTTAGTTTTTATTTGATAAGGAAAAAACGAAGTTAAATTTACTCGCATCAATAACTTTTAAATCATGCAAGAAGTTAGCACTCGAAAATGTCATCATATCAGCAACGAAAATTAAACCACCTTGAGTGATACCATATACCGAATAATTGGAACCGATCTAAATTTAATCGAATTTTATTTAATCGAATAAAACTACAAATGAGTTAGTAAGTTAACAATTAGCATAAAGTAATATGGAATGAAATTCCGGAAATAGCTAATTTTTAATTGAATACTGAAAAACCTTGCTATGAAGTGGTACATGACAGTTAGCATCAATGCAAGCAGGTTCCAAACCATGAATTATTGATTTTACTAGCATGATAATTAGCAGAAGCAAGCAGTAAAAAAGTGCTACCGCCATCAGTGCTCAAAATAATACGAAATGAATTTTGAAAATTTTAAGAAAATTAGCAAACTATTTACTTTCATCGGGAAACAAAAGAAAAAAAATTGTATTCTTGAGGAATTTATGATAGAAAAAGTTTGAAAATGATTTAGTAAGCCTTATCATTTTCCAAAATGATAATCTATTTGTTAAGCAATCATTCTTCTGGCTTCTTCTGCATGCAATTTCCTAGAATTATGATTTCTTGCTAGCACATTTTCAATCTGAAATGCATTTCAAGCATTTGCACTGTCAATCTGAAATGCATTTCAAGCATTTGTACTGTCAACCTGAAATGCATTTCAAGCATTTGCACTGTCAACCTGAAATGCATTTCAAGCATTTGTATTATTCAACTAAGAATGGTAAGAAATTTTAAAACTTAATTACTTGAAATTAAAAACTATTATTGGGAGAAAATTTTTTTCCGCATGTTATACAAAGGGCGGAAAGGCGAAAAGTACGCAGTAATTTATTCCAACTGAAGAAACTCTACCGACAATTTACGTAAGTGAAGAAAAAGTAAAGTACTTTAAGCTTTTCATGCGATGATGCTAGTGATTGTTGCGACAATGCTGGTTATTTTTGCGATAATGTTGTTTATCGTTGCGATAATGCTAATGATTGTTGCGACGATTGCAATGATATATACGATGCTAGTGATTGTTGCGACAATGCTGGTTATTTTTGCGATGATGCTGTTTATTGTTGCGATAATGCTAACGATTGTTGCGACGATTGCAATGATATATACAGGACAGGGGAAAATACGTTAGGGAATTGATCGCCAGTAAAAACGAATAAATAGTTTCAAAAGGTTGAATCAGAGTATTATTCCTATCCGATACCAAGCTAAGTATTAACTTATCCTCAGCATTAGGCTAAGTATTAATTAACCCGGTACCAAGCTAAATATTTATTACTTATCCTTGGTACTAAGTCAAGTTCTTGTGTGAAATGTGGCCTGTTTGTTGCAATTTCACTGGGATGTAAAAATAGCCATGCAGAAAGATAAGATCAGATGTATTTACGCTGTGATACAATTTACTCATTGGATATTAGCATGATTTTAGAATATAAATTAACTCATCAGTTGTACTTATCAGTTATCAGTTATCAGTTGTCCTTATCACTCATCACTTATCAATTGTTCAAAGTATAGATTTTTAAATGCTCAAAAATGTTGAAATTAGGATAAAAGATGAATTAATGCATGAATCAGATAAGTGCTTAAGTGATAAAAGCGTCTTAAAATTATTTTATTTATCAGAGTAAACTTTTTATTTTTGTGAGCAAAATTAATTTAAATTATCAAAATAAGCGCAAAACAGTTATCACTAGTTATCAATTTATAATTATTACATTAGCATAAATGACATGTTTTCGAACATTTGTTAAGCAACGATTTATAGAATGGATTTGTGCAAAATCCATTGGCAGCCCATGCAACACACCTGAAAAAATTTTGGAATGGAAATAAAATTTAAAAGAAATAAAAAAATTAATCCTAAATTTTAACAAACTGTAAGAAAAAAAAATGAAAATTAACAAAATTAACTCCTCCTTCCTATCTCTTTGGTAATACTGTAATTACAAAAGAGGAAATTGATGGTACCGTGAATCTGTATCAGTACAGTACTGATCAGTTGGTCCTGGTTTTATCGTTGATGAATCGGAAGTTGTATGACAAAAGCCGCATGTTTCATTGCATGCTAATTGCATTAGAGGCTTAAACTTTGGATTATCACAGTTCTCTTTTAGGGACGAACAATATTCTGTTGTATCAAAACAAATATCTAAAAGTGATTAGCTTTTAGTGATTCAAATGAAACGTAAAAAAACAAAGAATTTAAATAAAACGTGAAATACGTGTAACAAAAGATAAACGTAAATATACAATAAATTTAAATAAATAAAAATTATGATAAACCATAACAAACTTAATGGAAGGTATATACAGTAAATTTAAATGAATAAATGAAATACTATAAACAGTATACCGTAAGTTTAGATAAATAAATAAAATACTGTAAACAGTGTTAGAAAAACCGGTAAACAAACTTAATGGTCGGCAAACATTGCATGTTCTTGGACATAATCTTTTTGATTCATCGTTTTCACAGTTTGATTTTAAAATACTACAAATTACAGTATTACTATCAACACATTCTTTACCACATAAACCACAGGTTTTTGGACATTCAGCACTGAATAACGAAAGAAGTACACCATTTGTGGTTTTGCATAAACCACTTGTTTTAATTCGATCACAGTCTAAGCGTACTGAAAATCGATTTGTATCATTTTTGGAAAAATAAAATTTAGAGAAGTTACTGATAGGTAACTTAGAAAAAATACTGATAGATAACTTAGAAAAGCTACTAATAGGTAACTTAGAAAAGGTACTGATAGATAAGTTAGAGAAAATACTGATAGATAATTTAGAAAAGCTACTAATAGGTAACTTAGAAAAGGTACTGATAGATAACTTAGAAAAGATACGGACAGGTAACTTAGAAAAGGTATTGATAGATAAGTTAGAAAAGTTACTGATAGATAAGTTAGAAAAGTTACTGATAGATAAGTTAGAAAAAATACTGATAGATAATTTAGAAAGTTTAACTGATAGATATAATTGATTAGTTTTTGTGATAATTTCTGAAGATAAAGAAAGTGAAGAAGGAATAAAATTAATCATTGTATCTATTCATTATAATAAAAATTAACTTTATTAAATTGATTATTTTCACGTAAAATTATAAACGTATAAAAATGCTAACCTGCACGATCTACACATTGAAAACGTGACAGCATGCAGCATGTTTCACAACTTTTCGCACAATGAATACCTTTTGGTGATAACTTTGATTTATCACCACTTATATAACATTCGTTATCTCTATAAAAATTACAATTATAAAAAGGTATTTCAAAAAATTTTCAATTTTATTTTTATATAAGCTAAATGCTAACTTATTTTGAATTCCATCACAGAACGGTGAATCGTAATCGTTATCACAATCACATTGTTCCACTTGTGAATTTATTGTTTGTATCATTAGAAAAGTGATAATGATAATTAAAGGTAGTATTGAAGTCATAGCACTGAAGTTCATTGTTCTTAATTAAAAATTCTTAAATATGCAATAAATGAACTTTCATGATACATTGAAACTATTGCATCTAATTAATTTATTTACCTTCAAACAGAGCTTAATTACTGCTACATATGAAAGGTAACAATTACGTTAGTATATATTTATTGTCTAGTAAAACAACATTTAGACAAGACAGATTCAGGCAAGATTATTACGTACTGTAGAAATATACTGTAAAGCATTTAATGGATACTATAATTAACTATAATAATAAAGCGGAAAACACTGAGCAATAAAAAAGTTGAATTTTTTTTTCTTTAAAAAATTCTTCTATTAATTCTCGATCACACTTTATGATTCTATCATCTGTTTCGATTTAACTACCGATTTTAAATTTGTGAATTAATTTAAATTTTTAAATTGATTAAAAAGCTTATAAAATATAACCGATCATGAACATAATACTAAATAGAATACTATACTAAATACAATACTATACTAAATATAATACTATGCTAAACATTATACTAAATACAATACTAAATATAATACTGTACTAAATATAACACCATACCGAATACAATACTATGCCAAATATAATTACTATACCAAATATAATACTATACTAAATATATTACTATATTATTTATACCATACTAAATACAGTCTTATACTAAGTAAATATAATACTACACTAAATATACTATACCAAATATAATACCGTACCATTTATAATAGTATACTAAATGCAATACTGTACTAAATGTGATACTGTACTAAATGTAATACTGTACTATTTATAATACTATACTAAATACAATACTAAACACAATACTATACTATTTATAAGACTATACAATACTAAATATAATACTGTACTAAATATAACACCATACCAAATACAATACTATGCCAAATATAATTACTATACCAAATATAATACTATACTAAATATTATATTATTTATAATACCATACTAAATACAGTCCTATACTAAGTAAATATGATACTGCACTAAATATAATACTATACCAAATATAATACCGTACCATTTATAATAGTATACAAAATACAATACTGTACTAAATATGATACTGTACTAAATGTAATACTGTACTATTTATAATACTATACTAAATACAATACTGTACTAAACATAACACAATACTATACTATTTATAAAACTATACAATACTAAATATAATACTAAACTAAATAATACTAAATACAATAATACTACACTAAATATAGTCTATACTAAATACAATACTACACTAAATAAATACAATACTAGACTAAATATAATACTATACTAAACATACTATTATACGAATATGAGAAATATTTTATAAGACAGCTGTGAAAACAATACGTAAAGTATAGTCAATTTATTAAAATTATCACTTTTTATTTTTTGATACCATTTTTAGTGGCAGAAAGGTTTTGTAATTGAAGGAAAACATTACTTATCACCATCTGTGAAAACATCACAATAATGGAAGAGTAAGTCTGAATGTGATACATCGATACTGTATTACTGTTTATCACTTCGAACAGAACAGATCAGCAATAACAATTCGTAATACTATCTAAGTTACAAGAAATCTATAATTATTTATTATGCATATAGATTAAACTTAACTTATAACTTAAATTTAAATAACTAAATTAAATAATAAATAAGCAAAGTGAATAATAAGTAAACAAATTTTAATAAATAAACAATTCATTCAATGAAGTTAAACACTTATAACTCAAAAAAAATAATTGAATTAAGCAAACAAATTAAATTCCTAAAGTTCATGTACTATTTAATCAAAGTTGCTAACAGGACAGTTAAAGTGATAAGATGATAAGATATTGATGATAAGACTACTGATAAGATATTAATTAAATAAGAAATATAAAAAAATAATGGATTAAATGATTGAATTACACGAAACATAAACAATATGATTGAGTATTTGAAGTAATTAAATTGAAATTTTTGTATTTCAAATTTACGAGTTTTTATAAGAGTATTGGAAATTTTAAATGAAATAATTTTACATCACATTACCTTTTCTCAAATCCGGTTTTCCGGTTTCTAGAAATCTGATTTTTCGGATGATTAATCACATTACCTTTGACCTAAACATTACTCTCAACATCTTTGATTTCAATTTCAATTTACATTTTTCTTTTTCATTTGGAGAATTTTGAGCAAGGTGATTATCGAAAATGAAATATATGCATGACACTTACAACACTAATCCGAAATACTACAAAAGATTTATTCTGATTTTTAAAGTAAGATTTGCTTGTACTGTATCATCACCTATCGACCGACAGAATCATGGAATTTATTACAGAAGAAAAGTTGAAAAAAAAAAGAACTGAAAAATTAACAGCTAAAAATTTGGTGAAAAATTCATTTTTTATTAAAATACAGTAATCCGACACAAAATTGATTGATTACTGATTGATTAAAATTGATATATGTATTATTAAACAAAACAATACTGTACCAATTAGATGCATTGTAAAAAGTATTAAATAATTAAATCACATGATCAATAAATTCTCAAAACGTTACACAATTACTTAATTGTACAGAAGTATATAACACATTAAGCATGAAAGTAATATAGTAAGTATAACATTTAATGATAATAAAATTTAATTTTAATGCAGTAAGTATAAAATTTGATAATAATTGAATTTAGTTTTAATACAGTAAGTATAAAATTTAATAATAATTAGATTTATTTTTAATACAGTAAGTATAAAATTTAATAATAATTAAATTCATTTTTATTATATATGCAACATTTGTTCTATATGACCGAGAATTGTCTTCGATTGAACATGATCAGGATAAAGCTCTAATGCTTTCAATACCATTTTACGACTCTCATCAAATTGTCCAATCTGAAACAAATTAACCTAAATAACTTACTTAATACCTTTGCAAAATTACTTTTGCAATTAACGTTATGCCAATGATAGGTAATTAATTATTGAAAGATATTAATGAATACTTTACTTGATAAGTAAGTAAAGCAAGATTATAGCATGGCTCAAATAAATGTGGTCCTTTTTCGATTGCAGAACGAAACAACGATCGACTCTGTTCAATTTTTCCATCACGCATTTGCAGTACTGCAAAGTTGCAAACACTTTCTGCATGATTTGCATCTGATGCCATTGCTAATCGAAAGCAACGTGATGCCATTTTAACATCACCAGATGACTGCAATCATTAATTTCATCTAAAATTTAAACTTCAATATTTATTTCATGATCGTTTATCGATTTATTTACCTTTTTTTATAATTTACAGTTTTTTTTCTCTGGTTTAGTTTAATTATTTATGCATGAATTTACTTTATGGTATAATAATAGTTACCTACATAATAATATAATAGTTACTTACATAATTAAATAACAAAAGTTACAGTTTTTTTTCTCCGGTTTAGTTTAATTATTTATGCATGAATTTATTTTATGGTATAATAATAGTTACTTACATAGTAATATAATAGTTACTTACTTAATAATATAATAGTTACTTACAAGAAAGATATTTCCAGTATTATACCAAATATCGGCAATAACTTCATCATTAGCTGATGCTTGTGCTCGTTCAATTAACGATAATGCAAGATCGAATTGCTGACAGTAAAAGCAACACAAGCCAAGATTCATAAATAATTCCGCACTGCTAACACCAACTTGTAAAATACGCCTTAAATACAGAACGGTTTACAGTATACGTCTTGATAGATAAATATTTACGGGTT